>VZUI01030287.1:0-114719 GCA_013401135.1 Cettia cetti | reverse complement strand
GGGGTGTCCCCCCAGGTGAGGGGATCGGGGGATGGTTTGGGGGTGTCCCCCCAGGTGAGGGGATCGGGGGATGGTTTCGGGGGGTCCCCCAGGTGAGGGGATCGGGGGATGGTTTGGGGGTGTCCCCCCATGTGAGGGGACCGGGGGTGCTCCGGGGCCTCCCCTCAGCCGCCGCTGCCCGCGCCGCTGTCCGCGCCCGTGGTGCTGAAGGCGGCTCCCGGCCCGGGCCCCTCTCGTTTCCTCCGGGAGGAGCTGCGGGATTAAGGTTGCGGTAATCGGGGCCGGATTAACTCCCTGGAAACCGGCTGCAATCTGAGCAGCTGCAAATGTCCCCCAAACCGGGATATGGGGCGGGGTGATGAAGAAGAGGAGGCGGGGGGAAGAAGTGGAGGGGGGGAAAGACATCAAACCGCCCAGATGCTACGCCGCGATTAGTGGGAGGGAAAATAAATAATCAAGTATCTCATCCGCTGCTTTTGGGAAGGGCTGGCCTGGCTGGGATCCGGCAGCCCCTCCTCTTCCTTCTCCGTCCTCCTCTTCCTCTCCCTCGCTCCCGGCCAGCCGCCTTTCCTCGGAGGGGGCGAGACGCGCGCAGAGCCCGCAGGGGCCCCCCCGGCCGCAAGCGATGGGCGACATCCCCGGCCTCGTGAAAATCAGCGTCTCCCTCAAAATCCAGCCCAACGACGGGGCCGTGTATTTCAAGGTGGACGGGCAGCGCTTCGGCCAGAACCGCACCATCAAGCTGCTGACCGGGGCCAAGTACAAGATCGAGGTGTCCCTCCGACCCGGCACCGTCCAGGCCACGTAAGTGCGGCCGTCCTCCTCAGGGCGGCTCCCCTGGCCCTCCCCTCCCTGGCTGCTTTATTTTTAGACGTTTAATGTTTTTTCCTGGCAGGCTGACAGCGCGGGGTGTCCGTGATTTCTCCCTCCCCGCCTTTTTCCCTCGCTGGCCCCGTTTCTGTGTCCCTGGCCAGCTGTTCCCAGCGCTCCGCCTGGCTGGCTCGGGGGGGATGCCCACCTTCGGGAATCGCTGCCTTCCCTCTTCCTCCCCACCTTCTCCCGGAGCTTTTTCAAGCCCAGCTCCTTTTCTCCCTCCTTCCCCGCGGTTTTCGCTGGAGGAAGCCCCTCCTACACAATGCCCAAGCCTCGCTGCGGCGTGGCAAAGCAGAGACGGGGACCAGACTGGGAAGCAGCTCTGGGTGGAGGGGCAGCCCCGCAGAAGAGATTCGGCTAACCTCACCCTGTCCACTCGAAATCAGATCCCGCCTGCCTCTCCTTGCTGCTCCTTCCCTGGGTGGCTGCAGAGCCCTGACATATTTCAGGAGCCCCAATGAGTCAGCAGCACATGCAGGGCTGCTAGAATCCCTGAAGCTTTTCCCCAGCACAGAGGCTACCAGGCTGCAAAAACCCACGTGCTGGCTCCAGACTGCCAAGGAAGGGGAAATTCAGGGCTGAAAGGCTGGATCCTGTCTTTTTGTAGGACCATGGGCATCGGTGGTGTCAATGTCCCACTGGAAGAAAAATCACGGGATGCACAAGTGGCCTCTTACACAGGGATCTACGACACAGAAGGGGTGCCCCACACCAAAAGTGGGGAGAGACAGCCCATCCAAGTCAACATGCAGGTACGTGGTTCTCCAAGCCTGGCATGAGAGGACAAGAGAGGGCAGCAGGGGCTTGATCCCAGATTCCCATGGTGAAATATTCCAGGGCAAATTCTGATCACAACTGCTGCCTTCCACTTTGCTTGGTGTCAGTAAGGTTGCTGGCCAGAACATAGCTGGAAAATACAAGTTCTGCTGCCTTCTCTCCCAAGAAAGCAGCAAGGGCCAGGAAGAAGTTGGAGGTTTTCTAGAGACTTGCTAATAATCCCTTTGGGGTGCTGCAGCAGAAAGGATTGTGAGCTGAACCTCCCACCCCTTCTATAGGACATACTACATATTTCAGGCAGCTCCTACTGGGGTTCTTGGATAGAAATCCAATCCCTTGGCATACAGGGATTTTGCCTGGCAGCACCATTTTTTTTTTTTTTGGCACAGAGCATGGCCCAAGCACAAGGGGTGACTGCTCTCCCCTTCCATCTGTCACCTGCAGCATGCATGAGAACAACACTCAGGGCTGTCTTCTCTCTTCTCCCATTTGCTTCCACTATCTGCATCCACAAATCTAAGTTCATTTTTAAGTGGCTCCTCACTCCAGTCTTAAAGGGAGGCTCCATGGCCCCAGAGTGAGGTGACCAAAACTCCAGCAGCCCACAAGGCAGCAGAGCTGACAGAAGACATGGACAGCAGCAGGCAGATTTCCACAGCACTCTTTGGGTGGTATGCTCACTGTGCTGGGGGAGATTTGTTTTGTTTTGGTAGTTCATTTTTTTTTTCTCCTGATTTTAGTTGTGAGACATTCCTGCTGTTTATTCCATGTCTTCTGTACCACAAGAAGGAATCAGAGCAGTAAACCATCTTCATCTGAAGCTCTCTTAAAAGTCTGTTCCAGCTTATACAAGCCCACCAGATTTTTATGGCATTTGCTTACTGCACACAAGATTTCATATTGCTCTTCAGTATTTTTTTTTTTTTTCTGGAATCATAGTTTAGTATAGTAATCCCCTTCTGGATAAGAACTGCAACATCTTCATTTGGCGTGTCTAATAATTACAGTGTGCCTAACTTAATTTTGGAGACCCACATCACGTTACTATTTCATAATCTTAGGTTATTAAGACTAATATGTAGTGCTATGTTAATCACATTTATACACAGCCACCTCCTTAAACACCCAGGAGAACCAAACACAGTTTGGTTGTTATTTCACAACAAGCTGAACACAGCTGCTGGATGCCACTATTGATCATTGTAGTTATATTTCACCTTATACCAGGAGGAGAAAGGACAGCGTTCCCAAAAAACAAATCTGCTTTGACTAAGGCATCCCTATTTTGCTGATCACCTTTTCCCTTAACTGCAGCACTGAAGTCAACTCTGAAAATCCAGAAGTTTAACTTTTCCTTTGGAGAAAACCAAGTCAAATCACAAATGAAATGTAAAGAAGGTCTGATTTTCAGTTACAAGCTCTGACATGGTTTGTTGCAGCATCAGAATGAGTAGCCACAATACCTGCCCAAAGAGTTGCTTTTACAGATCAGATCCTGGGATACTAACTGTGAAGCTAATAGGATTTTCAAGCATTAAGCAGGTCCTCAATTCCTTTTAGGAACTGATCTTGATAGATAGGTTCATCAGTACAGACTTAGATACCCACAATTGATACTTTTAAGTATTAAACATAGGCATCTGAACAGGGATTTACGTGTTAACTCATCATTTAGCTGCTTAGCTAAGCAGAGCTGTAACAGATTTAGGGAACAAGCCTGACATACCCCAGTCTGAAAACTGCTTTGAATACCTACTTCCTGAATCTTCAAAACTGAGCTTACTGCAAACAGCTTTAAATATTCCTATTTCCTTCAGCTATGAGGAACTTCTGCCTCCACTTCCTTTTCTAGAACAGACAGAATCCCAATGCATCCTAGGGTGGGTAAAGACACTATTTAATGTATAAAAACTGAATTCACATTAGAAATAGATTGTGAGATCAGTACTACAGCCAAAATCTAGTCTGATACTGCCAATTTAGTGTCTGAATAACCTAAGGTCCATAAAGATCTGTAAGAGCTTTTTTCCTATCTGCTTTGAAACTTTAAACAAATAATTCTTTGTCTTGCTGCTTTAATTGGCTAGTAGACATCTGACCCATGACAGCCAGAGTTTATACATGTTAAACAGGAATCCTGTCTCTGAATTCCAGAATCTGATTATCTGTTTCTGTTACCTGATAGGTCAATCATGCACACCATCCAGAAACTGCTAAACTGTCTGGCAAATGGTGTAAACTAAGTTAGAAGCTTGTCTTTGGGCCTCATTTTATTCTTGATCAGACTAGTCTGAGATGGAATAAAGAAGCTAGAACTCTAGTTGCAGTAATAGCTATCAAATCATCTCTGAATGCAAATGTAGATGGAGTAATTAAATAACTATTTAGTCCTATAGCACCAGATGATAGAGAAGAGCAGACAGGGAAATACACTTCACCTGAAGCCTGACCTGCAAAGAGTAGGGCTGTTCTTCCTCCCAGGATTCAGCTGCAGGAGCCCTGGGAATTCAGGGGAGCTCTGAGGATGCAGAAAGTTCATTACACCACAGAGTTTCTGCATGTGCTAAGTACTGGGCTGGGGGAGGCACACAGTAGTAGAAAAGCTCTGCAATTAATTTTTTTCCTTCTCCTGGAAACCCACAGCAGTTAAACTACTCAGGGTAGCTCAGCAAGCTGGGTCATTGAAGGAAAATTAAATTTTCTTTCTTCATCTCTTCTTTTGAAAATTGGATCCTTCACACATTAATGAAAGGAAGTGCTGCTCTTGTGTCATATCACCTTCTACAAATGTTATTACAAATGTCTTTTCTTCCTTAGTTTCCACACTGAGGGTGGCTGACGCTCCTCTCTGACAAGTTTTGTGGACTGTGCCCAGTAATATCCAATGTGCTTAACCTTTACTATCTTGCATTATATCAGGACTACTATCAAAGATGACTGATTAAAAGAAGCCTTTAATTAAGATTTTAGTTTGTAGGAGAGATAAAATAGCCAGTACATCTGATTCTTTCTTAGTCAAAGGAAGTGGCAGAAATACTTCAGTTAATCCTTTAAGGTAACACTTGTAACTGGAGCTGAATAAAACCCCTGCACTCACAGCACACAGCAACTTCTGCTATTGTCAAGGCTAAATTTAACTTACCATGGTGGGTGGAGGGAATGTCTGTTACACAGCAGCACCTTACAAACCACACCTTGAATTCAAAAAAAACCAGCAACAAATGTGTCCTTCTGAAAAATCTGTATACAGAAGACTCTGCTTGTAAATCAGGAACAATTTCTCTGTAAAAGGGCTTTCATACTGACTTTGCAAGTGTGGTTATAGTAGGCAGATGATCAAAGATCAGCTCCCAGGCACGTGATAGGAATGGAAAACAGTCAAGTGAAGAAGCTGTCATTAAAGTGAGTGATGGAAATACTTAAAGGGGGAAAATACTGAAGAATGGTGCTGTTCAGTAGCGCTAAATTCACTATTTAGTATCTTCTAACAATGTAACACAATCAACAAGCCATACTGGCTTGGCACCAATGGCAATACATAGAGGCTTCACACCCATTCTTGAGATTCTCTGAAATGTGTCGAGGCATAGGAACTCAAATTTTCCATTACCATTAAAACTGAAATCATAACTTATGTTTGAAAGCCTCACTGAGATTTTTCTGATGTTGTACAGGTGTCTAGCAGTGGCTTAAAGAGAAAACCCCCTTTATTTTACAGAACTTACTGTAGCCATACTCTCATTCACTTCAAAGCTGTATGCACAGAAAATTTAAAGTCAATGTCTCACTACTTCACTGTATTGGACACTTTATCTACTAAACATGCTGTTTATATCTTTACTCAGCTGCACTATCACAGTCCAACTAGCAGTTACAGATATGCACAAAGAACTTCTCATGCTTAAGTCTCTTTTAAAATGTGGGATAGAATCCCAGGAAAATAGTATGGGGTGCAATACCAGCACATCTCAGTCAAGACACTACAAACATAAGATTCCAAAATGCAGACACATTAAAGCAAAAGAGCAAAAGAAGAATCTTCCCAATCCCAAATGCAGCCTCTAAGTATGGTATAAAGCTAAAGTGATGGTCTGTATCACTGCAGATCACTGGTACATGATCTACAGTATATACAAGCTGTGTCATTTTAAGATTATGGCATTGATTCTTCTTGTTAGTAACATTTATCCATATGGCAACTTGAATATTTTTACTCCCTTGCCTATCCCAGATGTGAGTGCAAGAAGACAGTACAGGCAGAATTTCATGTTTTATGTATGGCTACACACAAAAGACTTTTCTGATTGCTGGAGGAGGTTTTACAGACCTTTGATTTATTGAACTGAGGAACAACAACCCTTGCACCAGGTGTTTTATGTTCTGCGGTTTCACGAGCGTTATTTCTCAGGATGAGAGAGAAACCAACAAAACAATCAGCTCACTAACACTGGTATTCCCTCTTCCTCGCAGTTTAATGACATTGGCGTTTTTGAGACAGTCTGGCAAGTCAAATTCTACAACTACCACAAACGGGATCATTGCCAATGGGGAAACAGCTTTGGCAGTATTGAGTACGAGTGCAAACCCAATGAAACACGCAGTCTCATGTGGATCAATAAAGAGACCTTCCACTGAAGAGATGGGAAACCAATACTGCTGGACAATCTCCCTAAAGAAAAATCTACCTTTTTAAACCAGCAAGAAGCCTTAACAAAGGCATACTGTAACACTGATTTGTCCATAAGGTTCCAACAACTACATTGTATATACAGGTGGTGCCACTAAAATATTTGCCTATTACTGTATTTTAAGTTTACCATGGCATCTGCAACATTCATTATCTGTCACTCTGAGACTACTGAAAGGTTCATGGTAAAGGATAACTGATAGCTGGGTAGGAAGTCATATCATAATACTGTTGTAAGTATTTGGATTATTCTGACTAGATGTAACAACTTTTGTGAAGTGTTTTGCTTCATTGCTTAGAATTTGGATTAACATCACATTGGTGATTTCTGTATTTGCATTTGTGTTTGCTCCAAAATCGGTGTGTTCCTTCAAGCATTTTGACGTACTGTCCTCCCAGTGGACACCAAAAATTAAAAATATGGTTATTTGTACGTTTAGCTAAATGGCAGCTAATGCACTGTTGGTATTGTGCTTTCATACCAAGGGATTTGGGAACTCATTCTCCCTTCTGTTAAGTGCTGTAAGATATTCTGTGAAGTTTGCTAATTTACCACATCTCTCGAAGAGGATTGGTTTTTGTTAAGTTTTCCAGTCTTTGAAATAGCATTAGTAAATGGTGTAAAATGTGACAAAAGAAGAGCAATAAATCAGTTGTGTTATCCAAGACATCTAACAATATGGCTAAGACCTATCTTAAGATCATAGAGTATCCTTGAGAGGTACAGCAGCCATACTTAATTTAGTTCTTAGAGTAAGAGTTCTGATACTAAACTCCATTTTTATTTTAATAGCACATTACTGAAATCAGTTAAATCTTACAAATCAGCATTTTCAAACCTGACCACAAGATTTCTGACCAACAAGCACTCAGTAATGTGAAAGGCACAGATCCCAGTGCACGTTTATACATGCACTGCACTCTTTCAAATAAAGATAAGCATGCAAGCATTTGCATAGTTGTAACTAAAGGTGCTTCATAAACACTAGATCAGTGTTTAACACAGACAGACAACACAAAACAGGCATATCTTTTATTCCAGTAAAGACAGGGAAGCAAGGAAACAATGACACTTGTCCCGTCCTCAGCTTGGGTTGAAGTGAGCTGTCAGTTCCTGCATATCTGTTATTCCCTTTGTGAATAATTTGTAAATTGTGTATGTAAATGGTAAACATGACTTTTGATCTTCTTAATAAAGGACCTAAACAATTTCTTCTCTACTATGGCCATCTAAATGAGCTGAAAACACTGTATAAAAAAAGGCAGTGGTTTTAGAGAATCAGACAGCAGAGGGTATTTAGCCAGTGCTTTCTGAGAATGCAGTCCAAAGTACTTTATGTTCTTTACCCAAAGCTAGTGTTTCTAGGAAACACAGATCCAGTGTGCTAAAATGCAGATGGTTAATGTGATAACACTCAGTAGAGCTCATTAATATGCAGTTGGTTCCAGTAATATAGTGTGAAAAGTAAAGATTTAGGGCAGAATTGAATTAGCAAAGAAATATTTTCTTCCTCTGAATTAGTAATCAAAAGGCTTTACTAGCTGCAGATTTCTACAGCCAAAAGAACTGACAGTGGAGCTGATGTAACACCACTGGAATGGTGAGCTAGCCAGCTGCATCTCCACTCTAAGGCAACATTATATGGGTAAATTTTACTGAAATTAAAATCTAGAAATAATCTTCTCCATTAACTTCTTGCCTAGAAAGAATTCTTCAAAATGAAAAAAACTGACCAAATTCAAATCTGCACTTCAGACAGAATTGCTATTGTCAGCATTTCAGCAGTTTCCAGATAACATGCTTTAATGATTCTAGACCTCCAGCTGTGAATCAGTTCTGTCTCTACATTGCTAGAAAAATTATTTTATTCTGCAATAATTTGCATACTTTGGTTTATTTTGTTTGTACATATGAACACATATGTACACTGACACACTGGCAAGAACTACATGTAACACATAAATTCAAAAACTTCTGTCCTAGTAAAAAACATGTAAGATCCCCCAGTGTCCTAGCTCTCCAGCATTTAAGAAATGCTGCAATGAATAAATCCAGCTGATCCTGGCACAGGAGGGTTGTTATTCCCAGCCAGCTGGAAATATACCCTTCCTAAGACTAATTGTCACGCCCACATTAATGCCAAATAGGGCATCTCTAGCAGGTCCTGTAGCAATTCAGTTCAGAGGATGCTAAAGAAAAAGGCTGCAGATGGAGCAAGTTGATTTTAAAATGAAGGAGAGAACAGCAAGTGCAACTGTGTTGTACAGGTCCCACATCCTAAGAGTGAATATTGCTGCCCAGGATTGCAGCGCCCCTTTCACAGACAGCAGCAGGGATAGAAAGGATGAGAATTGGTTAATCGCTTCTCTGGGGAAGGTGTAAATGGCATTTATCGGCTCTTATATCCCTCTCCCCTGGTTTAAGCACACAGAAATGTGATTTGCATTATTCTCAAATGAAAGGTTATTCACGTGATGTTGGTTGAGCATCCATATCACTAGCTCTGATACTCCACACATGTAAAGCAAAAAGAGTCCCATCAATTTCCTCTTGCTCATCAAGTGCTTTGCTAACAAAGTAAACATTTGCTCCTAGTAATGGAGACCCAAGACTTCAGCTGTTCCCTGGAAAGTAATGTTTTGAATTTCTTTCATCCAGGAAAACTCTGTTGAATATTCATAGAATTTGAGTCACTACAAAACTGTTGCTGTGACAGTTTGCTGCATTATTCAATCAGCAGCATTTAAATCTGCAGACAAGTTTGTTCTTTACACAGCTTTTTTTAATTAATATTTCCATTTTTATACAGAACTCCGTATTTGAGGACACAATACACTAGGATTAAATATATATGTCAGAAAATGCTGACATTGTGTCAATCCAGCTGAATCCACAAAGCACTCCTAGCTGGAGGTTTTATAAATGAGAGACTCTAAGATTTTTGTCATGAAGTGTCCAGAAGTCATGAAGTTCCGTAAGAAAAATGAAATGAGCATTCCAAATCTTTGTGTCACATCTGTATTTCGAGGTAGCAGATACTGCTGAGTAACAGGATTCAAAAGCAAGTTATTAGTCATGATTATTACAGTTGTGATCCTGCATAGGGCTTGTATTAGATCATTAGATTTTGCACAATTCTTTGTGTTTAGTGCAGCTACTACAGGCTTTGGTATCTCCTACTATCTGACTGTATATGAAAGAGAAATAATACACCTCAAGTCTCCCTGCTCTACTTTCATATGGTAAAGAGGTTTTACTGGGTTCAGCTGAAGCTCTGTCCATTTGTTTTGCAAATGCAGCGACCCTTACTGGTTCCAGACTAGCAAAGAATCAGAAGACCTCATTTATAAAATTCTTTGTATAAAAGATGTGAACAGAACTTCTGTACAATAAAGGTGTAAGTTTTGTAATACAAGGCTTTTGTGTGCCAGCAGAGGTTCTTTTTCACTTGGTTAAGAGCACTGCCCTCACTTACTATGTAAAATTTTGATGTATGTGCTGTGTGTTCCATTCTTCTAAAGCCTCATGCAAAGCTTTGATTAAATAAGAACGTGGCACGTTGTAAATGCTAACCTCTTTCTGAGATCTGAAACAAATGCTGTGACTTTCAAAATTCAAAGCAGTGAGCATTGCCTTAATAGCTACATCAAGCCTGAAGCACAGAGCAGCAGCAAAATGAGTCTTACAACATTCATGTTTTCCCTTAACTCTGCAAAGCTCACAAGTGACGACTTGCAAAGTCCCCTTTAGTGTAGCTAATCCAGATCTTTGGCCAGGAGAGACATGCACTCCTGCCCATTGCCTTCCCTGCTGCATGCTTGGCAGCTTTCACCAACATTCCTTGGACTGCTTCCTTTTTCCCCTCTCCCTGATACCAGGATTTAAGGCTTCAAATCCCTATGAGCCTTGGCTTTCAGCCTTAGGAAGACAAGGTGGCATCAAGCTAGGGAGAGACAAACCAGTTCTCTCTGCATCATTTCTCTGTCTCTACCATAAGGTTTTGTGAGTTCTCCCACTGCAGTCATTGGAGTTTGGAATCTTTTGACCCACAGTGAATTGCATTATGAGCACATACACACAAACAGATCTCCATTAGAGACACAGCTTAAAAAGCAGTGAGAGACAGCCTCTCCATCCCTTTTTATGCTAAAAAAAAAATTAAATTAAAAAAAAATAATTCATAGCAGCACATCTGCATTGACCAAGTGTAAGGCTCTGATATCCTGTTTGTCATCACTCAGACAGACTTGAGTCTTGGTGCTGCTATCCATGTGCAAGTGCTTTGCATGCTCTCTGTAACACCTTTGTTTCCCTCCCCCAGAGAACAGGCACTCCTACTTCCTTTATCCCAATAGTGAGGAACAGCCTGGTGTCCCATCCAGGGTCTGCAGCCTTTGAACAATCCTGGAGAAGGAATAATAAACTATGAGTGGATCATGATGAAGGCAAGAACGACATGACTGTGCTGGTGGTTAACTGCACCTCCTGCTCATTGTCAGCACAGCAAAGACAAGGTTGGGATCCTGCTGTTACAGGAGTGACTGTGACAACACTGTCAGTATTATCCACATGAAACTACAATCTGTGTGCTACAGGGACCAAAAGTCCTCAGAAGTTTGAACTGAATCTTTATGAGTTTAATGTGAACCCCAGAGGGTCTGCAAACAAGTGGCAGCAGTGCAATATCACAACCTACCCTCTTTTCTGGCTGTGATGGATGGCTCTCTCTTGCTCACTAAGTTGCTCTGCCAACAGATTCACCTAAGGCACTTCCACATTTCAGACTTACTGGAGAGAACAAGCTGTGGCCAATTCTGTGCATGGAATATATAGTCTGAGTTGGTGCTTCTTTTTATTTGTTGGTTGTTGAAGTTTTTTTTTAATTAACTGTATCATTTTCACTTCTGGCTTCTGAGACATCTCTGGCTAAAAATCCTATGCTACAGGTAAACTGAGCAAATGTAGGAAACACCAGGGTGTGAAAATACAACTGCAGTCATTCCAGTTCTGTATGGAAACTATATGACTACCTTCCAAAGATTTAAAAAGTATTAAAACAAACAAAAGTATCATGCATCTAGTCAAGCCTAGCAACATTTTGTGTATTAGTACAAGGTAATAGCCAAATATAAATGTGCTGGTCACCTCATTCTTAAATTCACAATGTTTAGACTGAACTTTGCTACCTTTAAGGTGGGTAGGAGGTAGTTGGTTAAGAAAACAAAAGTCCCAAATGCACTCCTGGTACAAAGTTCCACCAAAACATATGGCATAAACATGAGAGACAAATTTGCCCTAATATGCTAAAATGTGAATGAACTGCCTTGCTTAAAACAGATCTGTAAGAATTTAGACCTTACCATTTTAATACAGATTAAGTATAACTTGAAGAAGTTGAGGAAACACTTCCAGGGATGTTGTTCATTATAAATACAGTAAAAGGATTTCCTCTACAGGTCATTTACCATATCTTAGAAAATATATTTCTCTTTTTCCAGGGAGCAAGAACAAACTTTTTGCATCTGGAAACAGGTACAGAATCAGTTGTACAATGAACTCACAGAGCTGAAAATTTTCTTGCAGGTTTGTTTGTTGTTTTTTTTTTTCCTTTAATAAAAGCAGCTATCAATTTTGACTTCTTTCTGCTTCAGCCCTGCAATGCCATCAGCAGCCCTCAAATACAAATAAGCAAGCAAAGAAGGAATGCTGCCATGTACTTAGCTCCAGAACAGTGAGATGATCCAAACAGCATGAGAAAGGAAGATTATTTCCCAGTCTGCAGTCTGCCTACAGCCTTTGTTCTTGGAGAACCATGACTAGGATAGCTAAGTACACAATTCTGTCCTATATTCCGTTCTACAAATCCATAAGGAACCATGCCTTAACATGAGACACCAGCTTCTGTCGAGATATCTAAAGAGAAAACACTGGAGGGGCATGGGCTTGGAGTCATGGTACAAGGAGACAGAAGACTCTCAGAGTGTGCTTTTGACCACAGGCACAAGGAAACAGTCACTAGGAGTCTCTATATGAAAGTATAACAATAGCAGAGAACTCCCAAAAAATCTCTTTTGGTACTCTCTAGCTCAGTCACCTTTAATACTTCTTCTCAATTCTGCTAGAAAGATTGTTCCTAACCTCAAAAATCTCCTACCAAGCTCCCCATGGTTTTTATTGGTAAGTAGCTTTAAGCTTCTGGCTCACTAAGCTCAGTGTCAATAAATTTCCACAGATTTCATACTAATCTCAAACTTCTCAGATTTCACATCCTGTCGCTGTTTATCTACATCCCCTCTCTCACCTATGTCATCCATAACGGAGAGACAGAAAAGTCTTTCTCTTCTCTCAGCATTTGCTGTTCAGTCTCATTCTCCTTGAAGGCTGTGGAGTAAGGGGCTATTTACAAAATAGAAAGCCCCCAAGTCATTCAGTAACTTCTGATGTAATAATTCAAGAGGATGGGAGAAGCAGCACTATATTCCATAGTATGGAATGAGTAAGGAAACCCTTAGACCTCCAACACAGATGAGGATGTAGCAACTGGGTACATCAATACTCTGTGGAGCAGCAGTCCTCAAGACATTAGAAGTACTCCAATTAGAAGCTGGCACAGCTCAGCCAAGCCAAGCATGTTGCTCATGTTGCTGAACAACATTCAAGCTAGTTTTACACTATATAACAAAGAATTTCAATTGAGGAGAAAAAAGGGTGGAATCAGTTTTAGCCCATTTCCTTCTCACCCCCTGGGCTTTTATTAAAGTCTCATAGAAATGAAAAATTAAGTGAGACAATGGTCTTTAGGATGCAGCGAAAAAAAGTAGCTGTCAAATCTCAGACCAGCTCTGAGTTACCTGTTGTTTAGTCCCTTTAATGTAGAATGCCTGGAAAAAGGACAAGGCTTTAGTGCAGTCCATACAAACCAGTGCTTTAAATTACTTCAAAACCACCAGAACATATCTCTGAAATTGTTTCAACCATAGTCTACAGATTTCCAAACAAGACTTCATTTAAAGTGAGCAGGTACCAATTATTAGGCATTCCAGTCAAGAGCAAATGACCAGTTCTGGTAAATTTTCTTCTCTGTATTTTTAACATCATTTCAATTCCCACTGATCCTGTAAAAGAAAGTTAACTGCTGAGGATTCAGAGACTTAAAGCCATTTCTTCCAGGTCAGAGTCACTTTGCAGAAATCACTGCCATGTGAATGCTAAAAACAGTAAAACTTTTATTTTACTTTTGTTCTCTTAGTGTATCATGATGAACCATGGGACTTACAGAGACTAATTTCCTGTCCATTTCCTGTGGATTCCCTGGTGTTATAACATTACAGTTCAACTCATGATGCAGCCCCTCTGTCATTATGGACACTAATTCCATCTGGTGTACTGTGTTCAGATTTGTAATTTCATAAAACTAAAGCAACTCAGTGGGGGCCCTCAGCCCCACTTTTGATTTTCATTAAAAACTTTTAATATTGGGGGTGGAGGGGTGCAGAGGAAAGAGAAGAGCAAGACAAAGTGTGCTCAACACAGGCTTCAATTTCTTAAGAAACCAGACAAAAAGGCAGCAATCAGAAATACTCCGGCGAATCAGTAGATGGAGCTACTAACAGGAAATACAGAACCGGAGAATTAGTTAGGTTGTAAAAGACCTTTCACAGACCTCATAAATGAGGATAAAACGACCTTAAAAGAGCAACCATTCCCTACTTCAAACACGACTCCAAACTCTATCGAAATAAGCAGGTACACCGTAACATTTCTAAAGACAGAACCAAATCTCACTTCACCATAACATGGCATTGCTAATCTCATGTTTTTGTAACCAAAGTTACAAAATGTGCTCTGTGCCACAGGCTGGAGCCCAGCAATCTCTGCACAAGATGACAATTTACCATTTGGCAAATGGACAGGATCCCAACACAGCACATTTTTGCAGTGGGTCAGAGCTCTCAGCTCTGTCTCAGTGCTGGCAATGAATTGGAATTGGTAAAATTAAAACTCCACTGTCATACTAGAGATCCATCTCCCCCCTCCCCAAAAGTGCTTCATTCTCAGGGGAATAACATTAGCATTTATGGAAGTAAATGCCTCAGGGTTTTGTTAATGTGCTAATGAGCTAGAGCCTTCCACCTTCAGATCACAAGCATGAATCATATTCAGCTCAAAGGTAAAAATACTGTTTCTAGCAGGAATTTGATATCAAGTTCTAATTCCAGCCCCTCCATCACAATTTCATCTTTATGCTTTCTATGCAGCTTTATTTTCCAAGTCACACAGGGCTTTGAGCTCAGCACAGCCTTCTACCAAGGGCCAGTAATCACAGCAAGATTCACAATCATTTTAATACAGATCTTCAAGAGATACGGATTATCAAATTAAAAAAAAAAGAAAAATAATTTCTTAAAAGTAAGCTTTACAAACTTGAATTCACAGAAATGTCCCAGATACTAAGGATTTTCAGCAAAGAGCTACAGATAGCAAAATCTGTAAAAATATCAGCTGCTTTAGATGCCTTTGATACTATAGAGTCCACTGTGGCCACATTATATTATTTAAATAGTTTTACTTACACACAGCAAACAGTTATAACTGAGATACAGTTTTAGAAATAAGTCATACAAAATAGGAAAATTTTACTTTGAGAAAAGAGTATCAGGGAGCAAGGTTTTGCATTCCAGTATTTGCCAAGTCCCACAGTCCTTGTAACCCTCTTTCCTGCTAATTGAAAATCGCGGTGTGATGCCCTTATGGTTGCTCCTTGTCACAGCAGAGGTTCATCTCTTCCACAGGAGGGAGCTTTTCTCTTGCTAAGATGACACTCTCTCACAGTTCTCAATTTGGAAATGTGTAGGAGCTCTAAACATGCTGGTGTGCCCCACGCCTGACAGCTTCTACACTGGATTACCAAAGATTCAAAAACGGAAAAAAAAAAAAAAGTCATAAAATGAAAGATCATGCATTTATAAGCTAAACCATTCTTGAACCCTTGTTTATGTCCCATTATTACTATCCCTTACTGCAATTACTTATATAGTGGTAAAACCTGAGCACATCAAGTCCAACAACATTTATGTCCAGATATATCTGAGGTATATAAATTTCACCTATGTGGCTGAAGGTATCAGCTATGCAGATAGCAGTAGAAGAGGAAGAAATCACAATAATATGGAGAACTTAACATCTGGTCTAATAACTGAAAATAATATTTGAATACTTGAAAATATATCTTATATAACACAAAAAGAAGGAATCCTCTCTTTGGTCAACTATTAAGCCAGTAAGTGTCAGTCAGCTTTTGCCAGGATCAACCTTAATTGCTACTTTTTTCCAGAAAAACAGCTCACTTCCATCATTCAAGATTCGGTGCCACACTTGACCTACAGCTCTGAGCTGCAATTTCCATCAAGGTAACACTGTGCTATCATCATGTTTCCCAGCTGCTACTTGCACAACTGTTTCCTTAGGAAAAAAAAAATAATAAAATAAAAAAAAAAATCACAAAATGCAGAGGTAAGAGCAATGCTCAAACTGTGCAGTTTTAGAGAAGAGACAATTTCATCTTCCCTGCTGTCTAAGTTTAGTCCAATGGGTAAATCCTCCTCCTGATGTCTATAGCTAACTCCTATCTTTGACAGTGGGAATAGCACATGCACACAAAGGGGACAAGGAGTCCTTGAGGCCTGTTGTAGTAATGCTTTCAAAATATCAGGGGAAACATATTGTGCATGTGATAGGCAATATGCCTGGGCATAATTTTCTGTGTTGAAGAGTGTATTATGGGTTTGCACACTCAGAGAACTAGAGATACCCTACTCACCCTGTTTGCAGGAACTTCAAGAAACCATTCTGCCACAAATAAGCAATTGCTGTATATTTACAGAGCTATACACACAGATCTAATCCCAGATCAAAGCCCTATGGAGCAAAATGAGGTAGAAAGGATTAGACAAAATACAGCTTCTGCTTCAAAGGTCTTCCATGCTGCTTAGAACCCCTTCCTCCTAATAAAGTAATAAGTGACAAAAAAATATTACAAATCTTCCTTGTCGTCAAATCCTTGCTGCTATTTCAAAACCAACTATGGTATAATCATGCAGGCTATGCTTTGGCTTACACATAATCAACACCTAGTAAAAACAGATTCAGTTTCAAGCCGTGGTCAGCTCCACAGAAGGGTAAATGTCAAGTCAGAAAAGCCAGCTCTGATTGAAAATTTTGTAGTGTTAAATTTTCATTAATCAAAGCCTTATCTAAAATATCTGCCATCTACAGACCACATCAAATCACACTCTGTTCTCAGGGCAATTTTTCAGAACAAAACTGTTCCTATTCACAACTAATTAGCCCTGCAAAATTATCATGCTATATAGTAAATGTAAATTTAAAACTAAAAAAATTAATAATTAAACAATACAGGCCAGATAGCATAACTTGAAAAGAAACTGCAAGGCAACCAGAATCTTGTTTATTTAACATTAATAAGTCCCAGAGGGAAAAGGGACAGCTGTGTAAAGCCAACTTAGTTATCCCTTCTTTTTTTCATCATAATTACATCTGTTGCTGATGTTTCATACAATGAAATGTCCAAAGAATCTTTTCAAAGTTCAGTGTGAATACAGATAATGCTCAGACATAGAAAGCAGATTTTGAAAGGTGGCCAAGATCATCATGGAAAATCTCCTTAGGTCCAATAAAATCTTTACTGAGGGACAATGTGTATCAGCACTCATTTGATTTACTGGGAGTGCAAGGACTTAAAGGGAACTTGACATCAAGTTTCCCATTAGGACTGGCAGTCAATTAAAGTGACATCATGTCAATAATCATATTCATTCTGATTTCTCTTCTACTTCTTTAAGTTGGGAGTTTGGGTTTTTTTAGTTTTTTTCTGCATTTGAAAAGAAATTATGGAGGTTTTAAAAGTTCTGAAAACAATCACTGTCTTACAACTTGAAACTGCAACTGAGAAACACAAAATGCTGGAATCAACTTGAAGATAAAAAGGCAAAGGACAGAGTATAATGTAGCTAATTAGAACTCGTCTGGGAAACAAGAATTACTTGGTTTCACTTCAGTTCCAATATTATAAACTGATCCACAATGTTTTAATCAAAGCTAGATACACAGATATATAGTTTGAATTTCAGAGTTGCTAAGCATTGACCTGCTTTACTTGACTTGAGAAAAAAAGAACTTTAGAAGCTGTAAGAAACAGAAAAATTTTGGAGCATTCTGAAAAAGGAAAATTGTCTCTTGTTATTTAAAGCATTACCTAATACTAAAGATCTTTCAATAATTACTTTTCAAATAAAGACTGGAAATACACATGCTAATTAAAACCTTAACCAAAAAACCTTTTCATTTTCAGGCATATCCAGTGAAAAATAAATATATATACAAAAAGAGTTAACTGGAATTTTGGGATGCTTTTTTTGCTTGATCTAGAAGGCAGAAAATTAGTGACAATTTTTTTTTCTGCAAAAACCTGTTTTTATTTAAAGAGCTCTGTAAGTAGTATTTTAAAAGTAAGACTGTATATAATTAAGTAACATTATATAAACTACTTACCTCTATCATACCTGTAAAATTACTATGGCTCATAGATGTAAGTGAAAAACATCAAGTATGATTTTTTTCATTCAAAGTATTACTTTCCTAACAAGATGAAGGGTTAAAATAATCATTTATCTCTGTAAGGTTTTATTAGCCTCAACCTTTCTTGTGCCAAATTAGTGAAAATAAACTGTAGGGTACAACCCTTCCTAAACTACATATCTACTTAAACCTGAACATTAATGGGTCCCAGATCTTTTATCTTTATGGTTCCTTTCTGTGCTACCCTTGCATAGGAGGCACAGCAGGATTTTGACTGGAGAGTTGAACCAGTCTCCAGAGGACATGAGTGCCTGGCAAAACAAACACAAGAAACAAGCACAGAAAAACAGGAGGGTTATGAGGACTCTTCTGCTTCAGTCAGATTTCTGTTCGAAGGTGAAACCTGAACTTGGTTTAACTACAGCACCTCCAGCTCAGAAGCAAGTCAACACATTGTTTTGGAAGCTCCATGGAATATGAAATACTGGTATGATCCCTGGATGTTGTTATTGCAACATATATTCAGAATTACCAAAGTCATTAAATCATTTTAAAAGTTTTACAACCCCAAATGGCCTTCTTTAAGGTAGTTGGCCTGTCTGGTAAAAGAGACTTAGAAGAGTCTATGTGATGCATTGCCATTTCTGAGTAATTTCTATCTGTGAAATAGCAATGGTCACAAAAGTGGCCTTGCTTTCAATAATTTGAGTACAAGAAATATGAGCAAGAGACTGCAAAAGTGCCTGCACCTTGGGAATTTGTGAGTAAAGTTAAGCCTGGGAAAAGGGAGTGTGTGTAGGAAGGTGTTTTAAGATTTTTTTATTTCTCATCATCCTACTCTGATTTAATTGCTAATAAATTAAATTGGTTTCCCCAAGCTGAGTCTTTTTCCCCATGGCAGTAACTGGTGAGTGATCTCTTTCTAACCCATGAGCCTTTGGTTATTTTTTTCTCTCCCCTGTCCAGCTCAGTAGAGGTGTAGTAGAGCTTTGGTGGGCAGCTGGTGTTCAGCCAGGGCAAAGCCACCACAATAAGAATGAGAAGTATTCCAAGTTAGTTTTAATCATGTCTATAAAGAGAAATAATAGTAAAAAAAAAAAAATCATAAAAAATTGATAGTAGGAAAAAGAACTGACTCCAGGTATGAGAACAAGGTTTCAGACCTCACCCAGGTTCACTGAGATTTGAGAGCACACAACCTGTAATGAGTGAGGCCAAAACTCAATTTCATCTCCAATTCTATTAGTGTTCTGTGAACCTTTGCACTTGTATTTGCAACACCTGACAAAGCTAGTATGATCAGACTCCCAAATAGCAGTTTCAAAATCAACTTTTTAGAAAAGGAAAAGAAAATATCTTTAGAGTACCAGAAATAAAGAAATTTGGTTTCCTGCACACTAATATTTTATATTTGATTGACTGGTCTTTAAAAAGTTGAGAATTCCAGCTGAAGCTTTTATACAATAAGGTGTTTGTCCTCTATGGATTTTTGGTGTTTAACTAAAGATATAAACCTATCTCTTTCCTCATGTAAGGATAATACAAAAATCCTTCTCCTCTGCTCTGTGGTCTGTTTTCACACAGAAAACTTAGTATTTTGGAGAATTTTGCTTGTCAAATGCAGCTGATCATCACTGCATACACCTTATTACCTAAAGTTAGCTAAAAAAAGGCTTGTCAAAATGTCAGTGGCAGTGATAGTCCTTCCCCAGGCACATTTTTGGGTTTTGGGGTTTTTTTAATCTCAAAGAGTTACTAGCATTCTAAACAGCAAAATGTCTAGGAGATTTTATAACAAAAAAGGGGGATATGGGTGTGGCTGTCTTATCCAGAACAGTTAAGTCATAACAAAAGCTCCATTAAAGCTCATTTGTCGAATAGTGTGACCCTCATCTGGGAGGAGCACATTTAGCTTTTGTAGCCATTCCCTGGAAAAGGGAGTCCTCAAGTGTTCCAACTCTTTTCATGAGCAATGCCATAAATTTAATGTGCATGGGGTTTTTAGGAGGCTCCTCACTCTGGCTAATAGATGAAAACCCTGCACCATTCCAACACCACATATGGAGAGCTGCAGACTCCAGTCTTCTTACATCTATGTTCTTTTTAAACAGTACTCAGAACATGCTCGAGTTCTTTCTATTAGAGCTGCAGTCAAGAACACATCAGCTATAATGAAACAGTAAAATTTAATGCTGCCAAAAAATATTCTGCTTTGGTCTACAGTTAATTTGAGCTTTTGCCCAACATCCACTTGCTCTCCAATCCCATAGAGAGCTGCTCCTCAAATAGTTTTACATTTATTTTGCTTTTACTGCAACTCTCCACTATGCAGCTGCGCAGTAGTAAACATGACCTTAACGCTGAGTGGAAGTTTGGCAACAACTTGATTGCAAATGCAATCTACAACAGCCATGGAAGTTAGCCAAGCCAAAAGCAGAGTTACAGCTCTTAAAAACTCAGGCTATAAATGGCTATACAATATCACACTTCACACTGCAGTCTGCAAGTGTGATTAACTGCTGTGCTGTGCTGCACCTGCAAATCACTTCTCTGTTTGCAAATACTGCAGAATTAATTGTCTTCAAATCAGGTAACAGTAAATGAAGAGTAATAAATCAGTAGTATTGTTAAACAAGTGTGCAAGTCTCCATGGGATCAGGACCTTGGATGGTGAAGTGATGATCTAAAGTGCACTGGAAAAAAAAATGGCAGTGTAATTTTTAAAGGGTCAAAATGATGGCCTGGTTAATGTAGCAGATAAAAATGAAAAGCCTTCATCAAATTTTTAGGATAAATGTTTTAAAGTCTTTTTCAGTTTTAAAGTCTGAGTTTCTAAAGCTTTGTAGTTATAAAACACATACTATTGTCATGTTTTATAAGATAGAGGGAGCATCTGAAACATGAATACATCTGAGATTTACTTAAAAACAGGCTACAGAGATAGTTAGTACTGCCCTTGCTGCTGTCAAAATGAAAGCTGAAGAAAAAGATGAGGTTTCTCTGACAGCAATTGTCTAGGTCCAGATAAAAGGATGACAATAAAGAGATTCAATTATGTTAATTGTAACAGAAACTCTGCAGTGAACATTCTGATAAAATTCTGTGGCCAGTTGTCAGAGGTCAGCACATGGGAAGAGACATCAAAAGTCAATCCTGATAGCATCTTCCATTCTCAAAACAGCACCAAGTAGATATTTGGCTCAGGGATATACTTGCAAAGTCACAAAAGCACTTCAAAATTAATATCAGTTAGATAATTTCCTCCTTAAAACTGGCTTAAATCCCAACCCAACAATTTTTCAACAATTTCAGCTACAGCATAGTCAGGCCCTAAACAAGTGGCTTCCAGAGCAGCTTTGTAATCAGCTTAATTTGTAGCTGTCTCCCACAATCACAGGTCCCTGACTCTCCCCAGTGCCTCACCAGTGGCCATTCAATCACATGCTTGAGTAGATCAGAAGGATGACTTGGTGCACACTAATTTTCGGGGAGGTTAATTTTCAGACACATTAACTCCCAGGTTTCTGCCATGCTTGCAGCCTCGGGAATACAAACAATGGCACAAGGTCAAAAAGGTGTAGCAGGGATTAGCTGTGCCTCAAGGAAAAGTGAAACTGTATTTTCATACAGAAGTTCAGGCCTTGGCTCATTACAGCATTTGCAACCCTGCTCAACAAAGCACACTGACTTGAGGCCCCAGTTACTATGGTGATAAGCATGGAATAAATGTTTATATATAATTAGTTAAATTATCCCTTCAAGAAAGCAGTCGTCCTTCTCACAGGCAGCTACCCATATTTTTTAAATGAAATAGATGTAAAAACAAGCTTAAGAATCACTACTATTCATCCACATAATTATAATTTAAACCTATAGCAAGAATTTAAAAAAAAAATAGTCAATAAGAAACTTATCTCTCCTGAAAACTACACTGTAAATGCCCTACAAAATAAGCTAATGCTTGATTTTAAATATTTTAGGGTTTTGCTTAATAAAAGCAGGAATTATTAATAAAACTATCTTCATGTTTAACAAAACCTAAAAAATACTTACTGAAGGAAAAACTAATATATGACCCCTTTTCTTCTGTGCAATCACTAAATTAAGTCAATCCTACTTGCAAAAAATAAACAATATTTTCTAACTCTAAGCTTACTGCAAAAGCAATATGCTGATATAAACAAGTTAATCTAGTCAGAATGCTTAGTCCATAAACTCATTAGTAGCTTACTTCCTTTTTCAAAAGACTATGAATCAGCATTTACTGTAGAACCATCTGCCACAAAGATGAATAATCTGCTCAGGGTTTTGGGGAGCCCTTTGCCACAATATTTCCATGTAACTTGGGTTGTTTGGTTTTTTTTAAATTAATAAAATACACTCCCAAAATGTGAGCACTAATCATATTACTTAAGACATAAAATGGCCTTAAAATTACCTGAGATATAACACTACAACCTACTGGTGAAGGAATAGTGAGTTCCCAACCCTAAAAAACTCATAGAATAACATTTAGTTATCCTTTAACATGTAGGCTGTAAGTTCCTCCAAGGCAAAGAGCTTCTTCAGTGCCCTGCACTTGTTGACACACAAAATATAAAGGGAAGATGTACAGCTGATGATGAAGAAGCAGAATGTAATTTTGACTTGCTCTAAGAATAGGCCAAATGCCTTCCTCCAGTTTGCATGCAAATTTATTACTGAAGACAATGCAGGTATTTGAGGGAAGAAGCTCATCTTAGAATCTGATTATCTTTTCAGAAACCATCCAAATTTTAAAATATCTTCTCAAACACCAAGGTTTACAGCTCTAGCTTCTTCTTTCAAGGGAATTCTAAGTGATAAATAGTTACATAGTTATATAAACTATCTTTGTTTCAATCAAGTGTTTAGCTGCAGGAAGCAGTGTGTTATGGCAAAAGGCAGTAACTAGATAATTAAATCAAACTAGATAATTAAGTCAAACTAAGAGTCCTTTTATCATTAACAACATGTGTTACTATTAATTCACAAAATATTAATTTACATTTACAAGATAATCCATAGCAAGGAAGCAGACATCCCCAAACACAAATGCCAGAGCTATTGGTTGTGCTGAAAGCCAAATAAATCGACTATTATGCAGCAAAGTAATTAATTTCAAAGGGGTTTTTTTAATCAATACCTTTAATATTTTGAGTTGTTTCCAATTTTTATGGTATACAGTCTTAGTGATCCTGTTTTCATTTAAACATGAAACAGTAAAGACAGTAAAGAGTTTAGCTGAATACCTTTACTAGAAACACTGTCAATTTAGGCTGTAGCACAAGAAAAAAAAAAAGAGAAAAAAAGGAGCAGCTTTTAAGATTTCTCTTACTTTTAATACCTGAAATTTCATTAGTGAGCTGGTCTGTTTATCTCTTCTATGCCTATGCATAAGTTTATCTAACACTGATGACATTGCATTTTGAAACTTTTACAGGACATCAAGAATCCTTTTGTTCTTTCCATTTTCCCTGTACAAAAAAATATTTAGGCTGGACATGTCAAGTAAATTTGAACTTACCATATTTTAATATCATGTACTTTTCAGTAAGTTAAATATTGATTATAGTATGTAAATAACAATGCACATATAAATGCACTACGTATTTGTATAAGAATTTCTGAATCCTCCACCTATTGCATTTCAAAGAGGGTTTAAAGTCTACACATCCAACTGAGATACCTACTGTGTAAGGTCACATAGAAAATGAGTGACAAATCTGTTGTTAAAAATCCTCTATTTCAACTCACTGAGTATTAGTGGAGATGTTCCCAAAATGACATCCAGAAAAAAGCATGTGCACTAGAACACTTCTCTTAGACATCTGGATAGGATTATCACTTACCAACCTCACTGATGCTTAAGTAATGGATTTGTTAATAGTTGCAGTAAAAAAATCACTGTGATCATGATCAAGATTTGGCATCCCAAGCTCCACAAGAAGATACTCAAGTGCTTAGTGATCCCATAAACCAGAAGAGAAATAACAGGGTGCAAGCTAAAACTTGTGTAAATAACAATGTCTGGACCCATCCTCTAGTCTTCATCACAACAGGCCAGAGCACTTTACTACAGTTGAGGACACATTTGGCCTAGGTGTGATTCCTGAACAAGAACACACATCTCCTGGGACAATTAAGGATGCTCCAGAGCCTACACACCAGCTCTAAGGGAGTGGGTAAGAGGGGCTGCCCACAGCAACAGCTTTTCACTGGTCTCCTCAGGGATGCAGCAGGCTCCCAGCTCAGTCTCACTGCTCTAGTGAAACTAGACTCACTCCCAGTGAAATTCATGGGAAATTGGTTTGATATCTTAACTGGAAGTTATCTACAGAGTTACCCCAGTCCAAACTCTCTCAAAATATAAGTATCCCAAAACTGCCATGAGATAAGCAGGAGAAGCCTCAAAGCTGGCTACTCATGAGTGTAGATCTTGAGCAAATACTTAAATTGGCTGCTATGATGCCAAGAACTGAGTACTTTAAGCTTTATCCTTTATTATTTAAGCATATTCTACAACATACATCTACACATGTATGCATTCAGTCAGAATGAACACCCACATGCTCAGAACAAGATCCCCAACCATCATCACTAACAAATTACCCATTTGGGCAGTAAAATGTGTAGTGTCTGTTAATAAAATACCAACACCCTAAAGGACTTACACTGTGAGGCTAGTTCTTCTTTAAGGATTATACAAACTAGAAACATAATTGAACACTACAAAAAACAAGATATACTCTTAAAAGGGGAGTCCTGACTCCTTCAGTGATGTTTTTTATCTTAATACCACAAGCTTTACTGGCTTTATACGTTCACTGCTCTTTTTAGCACCTTCAGGGACCTTGATCACATAGCAGCATTTCCTCTTTAAAAAGTCCATTTGCAGGAACTGGGAGGCTCTGAGAGCAACACAGCTCATATCTGATGGAGTTTTTTGTTTTGTTTTTAAAACACTGCTTACTGCACACAGCTATTTCAAAGGCTCTTACCTCCCAGGGTTTGCAGCAGCTTTAGGGTATATCCAAAGGCTTTTGAGTGTTGAAAACCAGGTTATACTGAAAATTATTTCTCTGTAGAATTAATCTAAAATATGCTCTATTTATTGCACTCAGAACAGCAGTGCTTAAAAAAAAAAAGCTAACAGCCCACACAAGAAGGGCTGCAGGTTGTTCAACATTAAATGTAGATCTTCATTTACATGTGTGAGAAAAAAGTGGAATCCTTCATACACACCAGAGAAATTCTCTCACTGTACCAGATGTGGGCATATCTGGTGTACCACCCATATAGACTGACCTGGTCAGGACAGGCAGATTGGGTTTCACCACCAAGAGGATTACAGATTACTCCTTCACCCTAACAGCATCCCTTCTCTCTTCCCTGACCTTAAGCTAAATCCAGTGCTAACTGCTGCTGCATTTGATCAGCAAAGGCTGGGTATGTATTCCCTGGTATTTAGGCATTAATTAGTCCCTTCCATCCCACAGGATGATTACAGGATGCAGACACAGAGAATGAAAGCTTTCAGCTGCTTGCTCCTGAGGTCTTGGTTGAAGCACTGCTAGAGCTGGAGAGGTCATACCCAGCAGCACAAGGGAGTATTGATAACCTGTGTTTATTCTTTGCTACGGATGTCAGAATCAGGAAGTTGCATGTTGCCTCACTGTGCCATGATGGTGTTGCTCAGAATGGTTACTATTTGCAAGAGGGACAGAACATAAACATTTCCCAGACACATCCTACACTTTTAGCTCTGGGGAGGTAGCAAAATACTCCTGTGAGCACAAACCAGCCAGAAAACTGCAAATTATGTTGACCAAAAAGCCACTAGAGTGTTGTTTCTTCTAGTCCAAAATAGGTGTGAGCTATAACAGGAAAAAGACAGTGACTGCAATTTCACTGAGAAGGTTTGTCAGAACGGCAGTAGGGCCTCATCCACAGGCTGCACTCACCTTGGGAATACTGAGTCCCAGCAGAACTGGATACACTTCAGTAAATCTTTTCCAGTTCTAACCCATGGAGTCATAGCATTAATAACACGTTTATTACAACATTGAACAAGTTTCCATATTTTTTTTAATACTGAGATTTACATGCAGTACAAAGGTCTCATGGCATTGTGAGGTTCAAGTGCATGCCTTACTTTCCTGGACATTAAGTTTCCTCTGCAAATTTACCAGCTGTTCCTAAATCTGCAGAAGGGGTCATATGACAGCTTCAACTGAATGGGAGTAAACAAAGCTGAAGTTCTTTAAAAGATAATACAATTTTTTTCAACACAGTCTCATCTCATACTATCTTGATAACTAATAATCTGCACTATTTTTTTTCTGACACTGTTCTCTTAAGCCTCTTTTTGGTTATTTATGCATAAACACATGATCCAAAGTCACAAAATGTTCTGTTGCATTCCCCACCAGCTGAAAAACATTAGAATCATTGCTGGTCTTATTGTTCCTGCCACAGACAAGGCTTACAGAAGTGGGTTTTTTGAAACTAGATTTCATAATGAGGACAGCCTGGAGTATCTCTTGTTGTATAATACATGCTGCATAAACTAGGGACAGTACATTTAAGGATATCACCATCCAGTGGAAAATTGTTTGGGCTTCAGCAAAATTCCAGTGGTGGTACTTTACAGTAAAATCTGAATTTGTTTTCAGTATGCAAAGCAGGCTGCAAAACAAAATGCACAATTTTCAGAGAGCAGTATTCTTCCCTATTGACAGAGGAAAAAAAAATAGCACTGTATGACTAAGACACCCATAATCCATGGTATTTACTTAGGAACTTCACTGTCATTATGTATACATTTTGTCTGCAGGGAGACAGAATCAGAGGGAATTTTGATAGGAGAAGAAGAGAAAATGTTTTTATTCTGACTTTTGAAATCTCCTCTAGAAACACTGCAGGTTCTTTCAGAAAAGAAAATTTTTTTTTGTTGATATATAATATCTGAAGCTGATATTAAACCTACTGAAGTTATAAATCAATTCCACACCAGAAACTCGATGGTACTTTGCCAAATAAGTAGGAGGCAGGAGCACCATGACTTAACACTGTACCAGGGTAACACATTGCACACCATCCCTGGCAAATGCCCCTTTTAATTAGACAGTCCTCTGTGAGATGAAGGCCCAAAGGCCTAAATCACTCAAAATCTTCAGATTAACAGAGATTAACAGCAAGTCCAGCCAATTTTTAATTCCTGTCACAGATTCTTTAACTTCAGTGCAAAGCAAGAGCTCCCAGTAGATTCAGCAACACACAGAGCCAAAACATTGCAGTCTGTTACCTGCAGTCTATTACTTACCTCTAAGGAGGAAGAGGATGCCAGGAAGCCAAACCTATTTACAATTCCTTAACCATACCATGTTACAAGTGCAAAGAGCAAGCATAAAACTCAGGAAGTCTAAATGCCTGAGATTCAGGACCTGAACCTGCTTTATGTGAACAAAACACAGAATCCCCATCCAGCAGCCTGAATGCAATTTCACTTTCTACTGAAAATTAGACCACTAAAGAGCTGAGGTGATTTCCTAGTCCTGTGCTGCAGGTGCTACTGCCATGATAAGAAAAAGGTGATGTGCAATGTTGATCCAAACACCAACAGACAGGCATGGCTGATGGGTCAGGAGCTTGAGAAAAGAATATCACTTTCTGAATACCCTGAGAAAGGAATAAATCCCATCTTGTGGCCAACATATCTTATTGGCATATGGGGTTATACTCCCTCAGTGACAAACCACAAAGTCCCCAATCTGCACTTCCAAGAGCCTCTGCATGGAACAGCAGCCCCGAGCAGAGAATTCCACACACAAGTGACCCTCTTAGTGTGGTCTCATTGCCTCAGCTAAAGGGCTATGAACATTTATATTAATATATGTGATCATGCTGCATCATGTTTTCCTTGAAAGCTCTAACACACTACTTAATTTTTCATACTGCTGACTGCACTGCAAAAGAAAACAGATTACATGAGCACAGAGATCTTGGCAGTAAAAGCTGTAGGATAAATGCACAACTGAGCTAGATGCAATTTAACATATCACACCAGAGACAGCATTTGCTAATGCCATTGTTTGTGTCCTCCATGACAACAAGAAGAGGTTAATAGACACAGAACCTTGCACTAATTAACTCCCCACAACACATACTGATATGCTAAAAGGTACTCCACAGGAAAACACATATGCTGATTAGTTTTGAAATAGTCAATAGGTTCAAATTTTGAACTGGTATTCAAAATTTGTCCCCAGTCAAACTGTTAGAGGATCAGCAACAAAGCAGTTCCTTACTTTTCTCTCTGCTACAAGAAAGAAAACAAATAAAGACCTTTAGGCGTAGTTTCAATTCGGATTGCTGTTTTGCCATTAAATCATTGGTTTACTTTTACTGTCTGAGTCATCACCTTCAGAATTTGCCCTGGCCCAAACATGAACCAGTCAGCCAATACATGACCAGTGATAAAACAGCAATTCAAGAGACTTTTTCTACAATATTGGAGTTACATACATTAATAGCTCATTATTAATGTATGTAACAGGCCAGTCTCTACAGCCTTAATCAGTTACTGCAGGAAGAAAAGAACTTCACAAGTCAGACTGATACATGTATATCTCTGGCAGAATTAAGCAAAATAAATAAGACTTTGCAAAAGTTGTAAACAAGCACATAAGTGAAAAAAAAAAAATTAAACACCGCTCCAGCACTTACTTCCATTTGTTGTAAGGTCTTTGTGCAGCCCATAATAGCTCCCCAGAACAAATGTCTTCAGAAAAAAAGCAGCTAATTTTACCAACCCCAGCTACAGCTGGATGCCATCAGGAATTCTTAAAAAACTGCCAGGCAAACAATAATACATGAAAGTATTATGCTAACAGCAGAGTCTCTAGAAAAATGCAACCTTTTAGTATCAATCTTTCTTGCAAATTGTTTCCATATTGGTCTGCAGAGACTTATCTGGTAACATGATTATTATAGGCACAGGAACAAAGACAAAGAAAGCATTTTTATCCCCAATTCTTCCTAGCCAGAACTGGCAGTAAGTTTAGGGAATCAGAAGGCCACTCTTCATAATGCAGCTAAGAAAAAAACCAAAAAGTTTCTTGTAAGGATTTTCAGTTTGAGGCTTCAAGTCCTTGGGGGCTGTTAATAACAAACAAGAGTTGAAAAGAAATAACCCTACAGTCACGTCACTGTTTCACAGCTCCTTGGGCAGCAAGATCCACAGATCAGAAGCATTAATACACACTGCTTCAGTAAATGCAGATATTCAAGAGACAACACATTTGCACCTCTTCTAGCAGTTTGAAATCCAGCATGCCACAGTGACACAAAACAAACCAATGGGTAACTAAAACTCACCCTATTACCTACAGCTTCACAAGGCTTCTGTGCCCCACAGCATTCTTCTGGTGTTTCATTAGATCACATTTTTTCAGCTGTGCCTTACTGGATCTGAAAAGTATCATCTCCCTTTCCTCCCAAGTCTTGGTACTTTATACATGCTCTCACAAATATGTGAGAAAATAAGGACAGGTTCCTTTGGATTTCTTTCAACTGAAAAGACAGATGTAGGAGTAAGAGAGATACAATGAGAGGCACATTATCCTTCCAACATTTGTCAGTTCAAGTCAGTATTGTATCTTTAGATTTGCTTCTTATTCTTTTGTTACAATTGAAACGATGAATCAATATGGTGCATTGGTTTTACAGATATTAAGAGTTCAGGACCTACACTAACAGGGCAATTCAAACATGCTGAGAAAGGACAGTTTTCTTTTCTATCTGAAAAGGCTTCCTCTTTTGCTGATAAAGTACAGCCTCCCTTGCTCACTGTAACTGAAAGCACTTTCTATCAAAGCCAGTTCATAAAAGGTTGCTTTCCCTTCTTCCTTTTACAGAATTACAGAAGAATAAGAGTTTATTGATTTTTTTATAAAACACTACTACATACAAACACACAAACATGCTTAAGAATAGTGTATTTTCAAGCTTTATTGCACTGTCCCAAGAGTTTACCTGCCTTGCTGGGAAAAGCTGCTTACAGCCTGTTAAGGGTCAGGACAGAAGATTATTTAATTAGGTGACAGCCATAACCCTGGGTTAACAGTGAGGGGAATGCTGAACTGCAACCAGCAATGTTTACGAGTCAGGAATGTTAATATGAAGACTAGCACAAGGCAAGACAAAGAAGGATATGCTCAGGACATCAGACACATGCTATATTAAAAAACCCTCAAAACTTTGAGACAGCATCACAAACAGCATTTTCAAAGAAACATGCTCCAAAATGAGACACATGAGCAGCAGCATGGAAACTGTTTTCCAGGCCACAGGTCAAGCACTGTGCAAGCCACATAACACTGAAGATCCCAAACAGGTACAGAGTTTACATATTTATTATCTGTAGCTTAATCAGTTTCCATTTACAAGGAGACAGATGTTTTATACAGTGAGAGTGGGAAAACACTGGAGTAGGTGGCCCAGAGGGGTGGTGTAAGGCCCATCCCTTGGCAATATTCAAAGTCAGATTGGACCAGGCCCTGAAAAAACTGGTCTAGTTGAAGATGTCCCTGCTGATGGTGGACATAGGTGGCCCCATGGCTGGACAAAGTGGCCCTTAAAGATCCCTTCCAATCCAAATGATTCCATGATGTTATGATCCTAGTTTGAGTGGTTGCAATTATGATGCAGATGAGCTTTACTAACAGCAGAAAATGACAAAACAATGTCTGGAACTTACTCTAAAAAAAAAAAAAAATCACATATCAATATTTGCGAAAATATTAGTCATAAAAACAGGTAACATAGTGGAAAGTGTTAAATGCAAGTCATGGTTTTCAACCATGATTCCTACCTACACACTAACAAACACCATCTTTCATTTTTAACTTCCTTTAGAAGTTAGATATAAAAGAAAAGCAATTTGGGCACATTTGAAAAAAAAAAGGGAATTAAAAGTGTACTAGTTCTTTGTACTGCATTTAGAGGTTCAAAACTATTAGAAGTGACATAACTGCATTACAATATTAAAATTATATTTTCCTAAGTTCTTGGCTCTGCCTACTTGGAAATCAAAAAGGTAACAAATAAGGTATTATGTTCCTCATTCCTGTTCATTTTAATCTCATTACATTATTCAATAGAAATTCTAGCCTCCTTCAATTTAATTTAGCTGATTTTACTCCAGATTTACATCTGCTAGATACATCTGCAATGATGCAAATAGCAAGATGTTTCACATCAGAATTCCTTTTTCTCTTGGAGATCTCAAGTCATTATTATTATTTGGCTAGAGGCCAGTCAGTATTAATGCTAGCTTTCAGTGAAATCTAGGAATATTTTATTCCTAGACATCGTATCAATTAGAGGTTTTTGCCCCCTAAAAGAAGAGACATCCTAATCATTTGTATCTGGTAATAAAAACAAGCAGAAAATTCCTTCCCTAGACCAGGCCATTTTCTGATGTATAACCTCCCACTGTGGCCAGGCCTAGGTTCTTGTCAGCCTGTTTTGCTGATTTGTTATTAACTCAAACCTTACACTTATGTTTCAATGCTTGTTTTGTTTTCTCTGGTGCAAATTACCATCATTCAGTTTCACCACCACCTTTACTTAGTTACTTTTGCCAGACTTTTCCCTGCAATCTCCCTGACCCACTCTTGGTTTTTCTGCTCAAGCTTCCCCCTTGCTGCATGTCAGTTTGGGAACAGAACATTTGTCAGTTATTAACAGTTTCTAAGAACTGCACATTTATTGTTCTGCTTTGCTTCAGTTTTCTAGAACAGAACAACTTTTGATCTATTCTTGAGCTCCACAGTCACCTTTCATTTATGTAGGTCCCTGAGCAGACTTCCCTGTGGGAGATTCCCATCCCTCTTAGCATTTGTGCATTTAATTTCAAGATTCCAGGTTTCTCCATGCACTCTAAAGGTAACCTTTGCTAATCTTAGATCAGCTCAGACTCCCACTAATAGGGCAACAGTGATGAGGCAGTTCCTCTTCCAGAAGGAGCTGAAGGGAGAGGCTATTACCATTTTAGACTGGAAAGCTCATGCTCTCAGCTGTGGTCCTAAAATATTAACCTGGTTTTAAAGCATTAATCCAGTCTTCCCTCGTGAATTAGCTCACTACTCACCTTGAAGTTGGCAGAATTAATTTGCATTTCCCTGGCAAAGTGTCTAGCTATTGTGAGCCAAGCAACAAATGCCTGAAAAACATCAACATGGTACCGAGTCTTCTCTTTGGCAGCATTAACACAACAATACGTAATTATTATTTTCACATCACCACCTAATTTGTTACAGTGTTATGTGCTGTATCATGGTGCTCCAAAATAAACCCATTTAGCAGAGAGAGGACAGAAAGGCAAAAACACCAAAGGAAATGTGTCATCACACCCTCTTTATTAACTATTTTATTTTGCCCTTTACAGAGATTTCTAAAGGTGTCATCTGGCCTACTTAAAACTTCACAATATATAGAGATCACTCCCTGAGGGTCAGCCTTATGCAAGCAGTTGCACTGCCCTAAATCTTGCCTCAAAGAGGTTACTGAGACTACATCTTTCATCTGAGTTTGCATTCAGCTCAGTAATTTTGTTTTGTAGACTATGCAGGGTACAAAGCTGGCATGAGACAACAAAGATACATGCATACACTTTTAATGATTATCTCATCACTGCACAAATCCTTTAGTTTTGTACAATTAACTATTAACAGCGCTGAAACACCATACTCTAAAAATCTGTTAAACATGGGGGTTGGACTAGATGATCTCCAGAAGTCCCTTCCAACAGTAAATACTCTGTGATTCTTTACTCTACAGCTTCAAGCCTGGATTGCTTCTTGCAATACAACATTAAAAACCTTAGGAAAATAACAGCCAGAACACAGGGAGAGCAGCCACCTCTCCAAGGCACACTTCCAAATGCCTCCTTGCACAGAGCAGAGCTTTCTCCCTGCATGATTTTTTTTTCCTCTTTTACAGACTGCAGAAGTCACACGAGGAAGCTCAAGCAGCCAAGGTTCCAGCAGCACAGCTTATAAAAATACATGCATATGTACATACATACACACACACACACACATATATAATCATTATGTATATAAGAATATATTTACAGGTTATAGCTGAGGAAGACCTGCCTAAGCAGGGGGTGTTTGGGAGAACAAGTTTTCCTGAGGGAACCTTTCCCTGGGCAGAGGCCTGAAGGAGCAAAGATAACAATTATAAAAACCAGTAGCTGTAGTAGCAATAAACCTTGGGTTTATTAAGGCGTTTTTGTACTTATATCTGCCACACAGGTCGGGAAATTCACATCCTTCGAGTCCTTGACAAGACTTTTCAAGCCATTCACTGTGGCCACAGTCACTGAACTGAAAATGATCACACGTTCATCTGTCAAATCATACAAGGGGGAAAAAAAATATGTGTATAAGTTCACCCTGAATCAGTCCTGGTTTAGTAGCGAAAAGAAAAATAAAACCAGTTGTGTTTTGTAGTTAACATTCAACACAAATGCCTACTGAAAGGGACCTTCTGGCAGCCCCAAAAATCACCTTTCCCCCACACACTTATGAGGCAGTTCAGCCTGGAAGAGGCTCAGGGGGATCTCATGGCTCTCTTGAGATGAGTTCGGCCTCTTTTACCCCTGAGAACCTGAGAAAATAGCCTCAAACTGAGACAGGGGAGGTTGGGATTAGATAGCAGAAAAAAGGCTTTTTTCACTGGTCTGGCGGTCACACATTGGAACGGACTGCTGAGGGAGCTGGTGGAGTCACCAACCCTGAAGGTGTTTGAAGAGGCGCCTGGATTTGGCGCCGTGCGATGTAGTTTAGTGCTTTAGGAGTCTAGAGTTTTCGAGGTTAGGGTTACAACGGCAATGCCGATTGGACTCAATAACCCCAAAAATCTCTTCCGCCCCTGACAACACCACAACCACCGCGCCGCCATTTTGCGCTCTCCCACCTCCCCGCCCCCCCGGTGACGTCACGGCCAGGCCCCGCCCCCGGCGCGGCGGAGTGCCCGGATGTGCAGAGCCCCGCCCCCTCCGCCCCGCGCCAGCGCCGCTCGCGCCCCCTCCCTCGCTCGCTCCGTGCGCGGGTCAGCGGAGCCTTTGCCGCAGTGACGGGAGCGGGATCGGGAGCGGACCGGGAGTGGCAACGGCGGCGGCGACGCCGGACAACGCACAAGCGAGGCCGGGGTCGGCGGATTCATCTGCGGGGGAGACGCCTGACGCCCACCCGCCGCCATGGTGAGGACCCTCCCTCGCTTCCCCTCCCTAGCTCTTCCCACCTCCCCGCTCCCGCCTCGCCGGAATATTCCAGACCGGGCCGGGTCCCCCACCCCCGCGGCCCCACCGCCGCTCCGCCTCGGCGCTGCCCTGCCCCTGACCCGGCTCCTCCCGCCCCCGGGCCGTCCACGTCCTCCCGCGGGCGAGCGCCTCTTTGGGCTTCCTTCCCGGCTCTCCCCGGCGGCGGGCGCATCCCCCGCTCTCCTCCGCCGCCCACGGAACCCCGCTGCCTCTCCGCCTCCTCCCTCCGGCGCCTTGGCAGTGCTCGTCGGGCTCGGCCCTTCACTTCCCCAGCACCCTCTCACCTCTCTCCCCCACCCGGCCCTCCCCGCCGTCCGGGGATTCGCGTCGCCCGGGCTGCGCCTCGTCTGTTCCGCGGCGGCACCATCAGGCCCGCGGAGCCATTTGGGAGCGAAACTCCGGCGATTTCGGCAGCGCTGCCGTGCGGGGGTTGTTTCGCAGCTCCGCGGGGTTCTCCCCCCGCCCCCGGTGCAGCAGCAGTAGCGCTGTGCTGTTTGTGTGCGGACCGGAAAGCTGTAATGCACGTAGCCCAATGGACTGGATAATGTGCGCTGTAACCGGGCTGGGGCGGAAAGCTGACACTTCACAGGCGATGGGTGCTCGGGGGTTGAGGCTGCGATGTGTCCAGGTGTGCGTGCGTGTGCGGGAGTCGCTCTGTTTTTTCAATCATGACGGGCTTAAATTTCCCCTTTTCTGCCGTAAAATTAACCTGGAGATACAGTATGGAGTCCTGTAGTATTTTACGTCGACGCTAGGGGTGTCTCCTGCTTTTCACCGCTGCCAAGAAATCAACGCCCTTTTTTTAATAAACATTTATTTTAGCCTAAATTATCCAGTACGCTGGCTGCAGGAAGACCTGGCAACATTTTGGTTTTACACCTGGAGGAATACAAGTATTTTAATTTCTTTTGTCGTTGTTTTTATCCCTTTAGACCGATGCCAGCTGGCTATCACATTGCACGTTAGACCTCACAGGGCCTGGAAGTCAAAAATGGGTTTCCTTTTGTTTTTAAGCAGGCATTGCAGTCTTTATTTAAAAAAAAAATAAACTTGTGGCAGAAACTAATGTGCCTTGCTCAGGCTGGTTGTGTGCGTGCACTTTAATAGATGTGCATTTGGAGAAGTGCTTTGAAATGTATAATGGTTTGGTTTCGCTTGGGAGCACATCAAGACTGTGAGGGGAAAAGAAGTTCATATTTTGAGAACAAGATACTAATGAATTTGAGGCTTAAAAAAGTTATAACTTATGCCATGTCTGCAGTACTGCTAATTACTTAGAATGTGTGAACAGCAATCATTTTCCACACAAGGATTGTGCTAATCCTGCCGGTAGTTGGGTCTTCTGTGAAAATTTTGTTCTCAAAGACCTGCCAGGTGAGATAGACTTACATAAAAGGAAAGAAATATTATGGAACTATGATGCCCACGTGCGTGTCAGTGACCTTTAATGAACTTAACTTTCATGCATTATTACCTTTGATTATTTTTTCCTCCACTATGTTGTAACTAAAGCTTTCCTATAATCTTTTTGATGGTATAATCATGTTGATCACTGATTCCTGAATAGCTTTTATGTATGATGCATTGTAATGTGGAAATGTATATTCTGGGGAAAAAAGGTGTGCTGAATGTTCTCTCTACCAGTAAAGGTGCTTGTTTTCTCAAATAAGCAGAACACCACTGTAGCTGTATCACTACACTGGTTGTGATAACACCCGATCTTAGGTGCATTTTAGTCTGAAAACCAATATGAAGCTATACATTAACAAAAAAAAAAAAAAAAAAAACCACCCCAGCATTTCATTTAAGTTGCTATTGTTTTTCTTGTCATTAATCAAGGGATGTCTTCATTGAAAGAGTTCAGTTTTAATGAAGGACTACATCATGTTTCAACCCTTAGGGTATTAGAGAAATTGTTTTTTCCCAGTTTAGAACAACATTTCTTTTATGTTCTTACAGGATGAGAGAGCTGACAGTTACAGTGAAAAAAGAGGTGAATGTATTGTTGTGTTTGTAGTAGGTAGTTTAAGATTTAAAAAAAATCTAGTGAGTCAAACAGTGTTCTTCTGGATGTTTAGGTATAGCCAGTTCTAAAATAATCTGTCAGAGCATTCAATGATGAGTCCCTTACGTAATGCTACAAGTAATGTTGATAAGCTATTTTTGTCAGAGTTGACTTAGCAAGTTTTTCCTATGAGTAGTGTTTTCTAGGAAAAGGTAAACAGCACAGATAAAGGTATTAAATGATCTTTGTTTTAGATAGATAAATTCTGTCTGCTTGGGATGGTCTGTGTTCTGGTTCATATCCAGTTCTTGAACTTTATAAATGTAGTACAGAAGCCCCAGAATTCTACAGGAATCACCTAAAACATGTTGCATCCCTCTTAACTAGTCTTTTATTCAGTTGTTTTGACTCACTTCACTTCAATACTAGTGCTTCCGTTGCATATTCTCTAGCCAGAACTGATCTAACACTGGTTCTAAATTACTGGAGTAAAGAACAGTTTCGAGGCTTTTTTGGCAATAAAACAAATAAACAAAAAAGAACCCCAGAAGAACATCTTAAATAATTCTTTACTATTTAGCAGGGAGGGTGTTAAATGCTTTGGCTATTTGTTGAACAAAAAGCTAGTTATTCCTAAACAGGAAGGTAGAGCCTGTTGGTAGAGAAAGAAAAAGGCTTTTTAAAAAGTAATTATATTTTTTCACCATTCCTGTGGTAGAAATAGAATTCTGTTTTTATATGGTTAAACTATTAATTTAACAACAGGGAGGAATGAAAATTGTGTACTTGAAGGGAAAATAGTTTGTGGTGGTCATATCTCAGGAACTTCAGTATATTCATCACCTGAAGCATCTGGCTTAGCAGGTAAAAGGAAAATTTTGAGTGAGATTAATAACACCTAAATTGTGGAGTTTATTCATATCTTGAAGTAGATGGGACTGTCTTCTGTCTAACTGTGCTAGAAAAAGAGAATTCAGTAATTCTGGTACTTAAAGAAGTAAACAAGATGAGAAAAGGAAACAAGATGAGGCAGAAATGCACATTTTTATGCCAAACCATTTTTCTCTGCCTGCTTCTGCCTCCTCACAGAACAGCTCAGGTTGGAAGGTACCACAATGGGTCACCTGCTTCAACCTCCCTGCTCAAGGAGGCTCATCCTGGAGCACATTGCTCAGGATTTTATCCAGATGGTTCTGGAATTTCTCCAGTGAGGGAGACTCCACACCCTCTCTGAGTGATCTGTTCCATGTGCTGTCACTGCACAGTGAAGAAGTTCTTCCTCCTGCTAAGGTGGAGCTTCTGGGCATCAGAAGTTTTCTGCCCATTGCCTCTTGTTCTGTTGCTGAGCACGATCACACAGAGCCTGCTTCATCCTTTTGGAAATCTCCCTTTGGATACTGAGACACATTGATTAAATCCTGGCTCCCTCAGCTTTTCCTTCTAAGAGAGTCCCTTAATCTGAGTGCTGAAATTGGTGCTTACCTGGCAGTGTTATAGGATATAACAACGTAATAATAGCTTTTTAAAAAAATTGTAGATGTTCTAATAGTGTTCTTCTACTGTAATTCATAAACTATTCTTGAGTAAGATTTTTCAATATTGCTTTGATTTTTTTTTGTTCTTCTAGTTTGAAGAATTGTTTTGCTTTCCCCTCCCCATTTTTACTGCTGTGTTTCACTAAAGAAAATTGTATCATCTCCTAAAAAATTTTAAATCTGAATGGTAGTTGAGTGTAAAATTCAGTAGGTTGGACTCCATGATCTTGGAGGTCTTTTCCAACTTAACTGATTCTAAAGACTTTGGTTTGACTGTATGAAATTATGACGAAAAATTTTCAGGAAGAAGCATTTTTTTTGTAATTTGTGCTAATATGTGACTTCTTGAAAGCAATTTACTCTCAATTTCCTTGCCCTGTCAAGCCTGTTCTCCCTTCTCTGTATAATATCATTTGTCAAGTTGTAATAGGGAGAAAAATTGCACTGTTCTTTGTTCATTGGCAGCCAGTTCATATAGTCACGCTTTTCCCAGTTTTCCATCCTTGTTTTCTTCTGGACTGTATGTTTTTCTGTTTTTCTGAGCTTGTTTATTCATTTATGTTCCTTACAGAAGGAGCATGGGTAAAGGGGGCTGTTTCCTTTCTTCCTACATGCTATTTCTTTGCCAGAATCAGCAGAAAGCAGAGAGGGTGCTGCTGTGTGATGTCCTTGTCATGATCCAACTCTTCTGCTGCTGGAAGAGTGAGCACTGCAAGGATGGGGCAGTAAAAATTGAAGTGGTGGGGAGGGAATGATGACAGGCATGTGTCAGCATAAAAAGAGGAGTAAAAAGTGCTTGTGCTTAAAGTTTATGCAGCTGGAACCTTTGAGAAGGATACCATTAGAAAATAAGCAACTTGTTTGATTTGCAGGCCTATGTTAATTAAAATATAGAAAAGTTGGAACTCAAACAGTTGGAATTTTATTTGCTGACATGATTATATAAATTACTTAAATATGTTCTTTCTTTCCCAAAGACTGTAAGAATTTAACTTGCTGTGCTCTTGTGAAGCTGGTAAATATTGCCCTCGTTCTGCAAATGGAACAGGTCGAGGTCATGGCAGGGTAATAAATTTATCCAAGGTCCTTGTTATTGTTTAGAAGTTAGCATTAGTATGTGGTATTGGAAATGTGTGAAAATAAATATGTCTAAATCAAATTAATTGTTACAAATTTAGGGGTCTTGGGACTTTAAAATAAAATGCAGGCACTAGAAAATGTGCTGTGCCTTGTCCATTGGGTTTAGGGCATGTGATGGTGGTCAGTGGTCACTGGCTGCCTTTTTCCTACATAATTGTAACAGTGTTTTAACCACTTAAAGTAACTTCTTTTTGCATTAGAGGTGAAGATAGGCCTTTAATATCCTTCAAAAGCTACTCTGTTTCTTAGTTGTCAGTGGCCTAAAGTAATCTTGCCACCAGCAGTGTCAGAAAGATCAGCTACAGAGATTGCCTTAAGGTGCTGAATGGAGTGGGAAAGTCTTGGACATGCACCAATGTCTTAATCTGTAATAGATAAATCTTTTGGTATACCAGTTCAAGTATTCTGGGAAAGTCCAGGACTAGAAGAAATATATTCTTCTTGGTGTATGATGTAGCTATTTTATTTTTTTTTTGGTGACTGTATGAAATAGTATGTTTAGTAATATTGAGATGAGTTTAACCAGGGCTAAGCTTAAACTATGTCTAGTCTTTCTGTTTAGGTCTTACATATATAATTTGAGTGGCAAAAGTCTGTGGAGAGTTGGGGTTTTTTTAAGTTTCAGGTGTGTCTAAGAATAAAATCCCAGTCTTTCAAGTGAAGTAATTTCTTGAGTGCCATTTCTTCTTAATTTTGACAATTTGTGTAGCTTGAAAATTTTCATTTGGCAGCTATACTTTATTAGGCTTTTTCCATATAGACCATGTTTTCTATGTTGCTGCAAGCACTTTAACTGCTTGGGCAAAACTGTGTTGATGGTACAAAACAGGCTGGAGACTATATCTGACTTGCCTGTAACTTGACAGTCATTTGGCCCTGCTATTGATACTCCCTTCCACAATTAAGGAAGAAATCTGATGATATAAATAATCCTTAACTGCATTGAAGAAGCCTTGGAAACCCTCTGTAATGCATTGGATTAAAGGCAGCATTTCTTATAAACTGCCAATAAAAATCTTGGCTTTTGAGCTGTAAACAAGTTGTGTCAGTTAGTGAATATTTGCAAAGTCTGTGTTGATGAACATTTTTAAGCAAACTTAAGGCAATGAACTGAAGCTTGAGTCATCTTAAAGTTAAAATAGTTTATAACATTGCCTAAGTTAGGTAAGGTAGGAATTTAAAAAATGTGGTAAGACACTTATGGAAGCAATTCAGTGAGAATTTGGGAGGGACAGAAGAGGAAGGAATGGGGCAACAGATAGGAAGCCCAGAAATGAAGCCCAGGGTTGATATGTTTCTGGGAAGAAACCAAGCTACTGGAAAATTGGATTCAGCTGTGATTCTCACAAGAATGCAATCCTAGGATCATCTTTAAATGCTGTGGAACTTTTTCTTCCTCTGATATATTTGTGACAAATATAGAGATTTTTTTACCCCTTATTTTAATCAGCTGGAAACTACAGGATTCTTTTTCTACTTCTTTTCTGTTGTTACCCTATGAGTATCTCCTCTGTGTACATTTATCAGCTGTTTTGGGGTTTTTTTTTGTAATAAGTGGTAAAAGATAAAACCAACTGTTGTTTCACTGCTGACTGTGTAGGTTCTGAGTAGCATCACTGAAGTTGAAAAAAGTCACTTGAATTCCCTCTGGCTAGCAGAGAGGACTTTAAAAGGAGTTGTTTGGTTTGTTCTTGGGTTTCTTTTTCAGTAAGCTCCATGGCTGTGCTTCAGTGCTGAGCTTGTGAAGGGGAGCTCACGTACTTGCTGAGCACGATGACTGAACAGCTTTGCAGTCTTGTGTATATAAGATGTTCCCTTGGGAAGTTTAATTTAGTATTGGGCCACTGCTAACAGGCTTAGCACTGTGGTGTCTGAGCAGTCAGGGGTCAGTTTTGTTGATAATGCTGAAGTGACACTTCACAGATTTTTTTTTTTAGATTTAAGCTTGATTGCATGTAGATCTGCTAACAAGTCTAGAAAAAATCCGATGATGAATAGGAGAACAGCAGCAATAGTAAAACTGTCAGATGAATAAATAGACTTGATTTTTATATTTGATTCAAATAGACTATCTTGGCACTCAAATAACTTCTCACAAATATCAAGTAAAATATCTGTTTTCTACTTATTCTTATTTTTTCCCAGTGATTCTTGTAAAAGCAGTGTTAGTTTTCCTGAAGTATTTTATTCAAAATGCTAGGACTAAGGCATTTGCAGTAGATACCACCAGTTGGGTTTTGGGTTTTTTTGTTTGTTTCTTGGAGGGGTTTTTTGTTTGTTTTTTTAGACAGTGTATTGAAAATTTAGATAAATGTAATTTTAAAATATGAAAGGTTAGTAAGTTTGAATCTTGCATACTCTTGAATGTTATAGTGCAGCTCTAGTGTTGGTGCAGCTGAGTTTTGCTAAAGGTCAATTCTGAAAAATTCTCTTTTGAGAGGCCTTGAAAAAAATGGGATGGTGAGTTAAAAGGTGCCCAAATTGCTTTTTGTGGTGAGAAAGCAAGTCATGTGAATAAAAGGGACTAAAATGGAGCAGAGTGAGAAGATGGTGGGTTTAGAGTTAGGCATTTTTAATTATGTAGTGATAGTGTACTGCTCTATAGCAGTGGGCAGAACAACTGAAGATTCCAGAAAAATTTGTTTTAGACAAAGAATGGGTTTTTCTAGTAATTTTATCTACCTTCTCAAAGGTATTGTGTAGCATCTGTGCAAGTCAAGTCAATCCTTGTTAAGCAGTGTTTCACAAAGAGCTGCTAAAACACTTCATTTAAAATTACAAGTGTTCTTTGATTTGCAGTTCGTATTACAGACCCCTATGCAAATGTGTATGCATTATATAGTGCCTTTCATGCTTGCAGACTGCAAATTTTTACAAATATGGCACATGAAGACATGAGATGGTGGCCTGTGGCTCCGTGGACATATTGTGATTGTGTGAACAATTGTCAGTCTTTGTACAGTGCCTCAGATGGAATTCTTGATTGTGAGCCACTGGTAATTATTACTGGAAGTGCCTGGGGCTCTGCAGGGGTGCATCTACCAGACTTATTTTGGAACCTGTAGACCCTATAGCAGTAATTTTTCTAAATGTGCATTCTGTGTACTCTTATGCTTGATTTTATGAACATTTACAACTTCGTGTACATTTATTACATAAGAAAGTTTATGACTCTTCAGAACAGCTGTTTCTGGTTGTGTTGTCAATTACAGCAATTAATAAGCTTTGATTTTTGTCAAGATTAAGCAATCTTTAGCAAATGCTGTGAGTCTTATTTAGAGATCTTAGAACTATTCTGGTAATGAGATTCTGGATAATTCTTCAAACATTTGACATGAATGCTTAGAAGGTACTGAAATGGGTTTGGACTTCTAATTTAATCCTTTGAGTACCCTATTATAACAAAAGTGACAAATGTCTTTATTAGATACTCAATATTTGCATTCCTGTATATAAGAAATAAGCCAATTCCTGCCCTGAAGAACTTAACTTAAAATCTTCCAAATAACATTTGAGTATTACTTAATATAACCACTCCTGAATGGACATCACCTCAGTGTTATCTCTAAAAATAGTCACTACTTTCTCCATGACACATATGATAAAAAGAAAACTGTTTGAAGGTTTCAAATACTCAATAGCAGGGAAGACCTTAATTGAAAGCATTTGTGTGGTGAGGGGTTTTTGTTTTGTTTTTGGGGTGTTTTTTTGTGTGTGTTTTATTATGTTTCATTTTGCTTTCATTTTATTGGAAAATCTGTGATAATTGGAAGACTTTGGAAATTTGTAATGCATGTTCAGAAAACCAGTTTCTAATTTGTGGAAAATTCTTCAGTGCTGGAAATTAAGTGTTCTCTTCAGAATGAAAGCTGGTAATGCCAAGAAGACCCGTTTAATGTTTTGTAAATTTCTTGATCATTACAATGGATTTGATCCTTCTGTTTTGGATAATAGTTTTGGTAGGGCCTGTTTTCAAACCTTATGATTAATTTGTATTCTTTGTGAATCCTTGAATAGCATAAACTGAATCAGAACTTGTTAAAATGTCTCCATTTATTAGCTGACAGCTGCAAGTTCTCATTAAGTTATTTTCCCTTAGTAAAAAAGAAAAAGATAAAAAAACTAAGCTTAGTGTTAACTGGTTGAGAATAGCAGGATATGAACAATTGCTATATTTCAGATTCTGTTTCTATGCAACAATTCCCCTTCAGCATAGCCTGCTTCTTCCCTTGATTTGCACATCTTGCCCAGTTCTGCATCTTTGCCTTCTTGATTGTTTTCTGTTCGTGTCAGTTTGTGAAATCAAATCCCATTTTTGATCTGTCTTTTCTGTTTTGAGGTGTCATTTTCACAACTCTTCGCAGTGTTCTTCAGCCTCTCTTGTGATGGATCCTGAATGACATTTTGCCTACTTTGTGATATTTATTTTTTTTTAGTTGTACTGTTTCCTCTTTCTCTCTTCTTGTTGGGCAGCTGTAAGATGTTTATCTCCTTTCAAACTCAGATTTCCCTTCTTGATTTCCTCAGTGCTGTTGAACTGTTTCTAAGTTTCTTACATGGGAAGAAAGGCTGGTGACAGCATCTACTTATGCAGCCTGTTTTTGTGCAGTGCTGTATGACTTTCTGACTCTGTTCTAACCCCTTGTGGTGGAGCCTTTGTGAATTACTGACACCTTCTGAATTGATACTTAAACACTTCCCTGCTCAAGGACTTCTGTTAAAAATGGTACTAAACATTTGCATGTGGTAGAGCTGCATCATGGTGGGGTTTTTTTGCTTCAGACCTTTTCAGATTAATTTATAATACCTGTGCAACTGTTCCTAAAGCCTTACCCTTTGCAGTTAACACTTAATCTAAAAGTTAATCGAAAAACTTAGGAAAATTAATTGATGGAGAAAGATGTGCAGGTCATGTTGTTCTTGACTGTTTCTAACCTACTTCTATGAATAGGGAATTACATTGAACTGCAGTAGAGTCTTTTACATTAAGTAGCATAATACTGTTATATGATGCAGTATAATCTGTTAATATATCTTTGCTCTTTTCTTTGCCCTCTATAAATACCACTTGCAGTGAATCTGCTGTCTAAACTCCCCTGAAAAAATAAGCCACCTAACTTATTTTCTAACTGATAGTGATCTTCCATTCTTTCCTTGCTCAAGTTCAGTAGCAGTTTGTGGCAAGGGACCTTTGCTAGCTACATGAGGAAGAAATAATGAATATATATAACTAGTTATATAATTATATATTAACAAATGTAGTAATTTGAGTGTTCATCACTTGCTGTCAGAGGATAACATGCTACATTTCATTTCTAGCTAAATTCTTATCTCTCATATTTGCCTCTGCCTAATCAGGCACAAGGATCTGTAGCCATTTCTTGCAGAAATTAGGGAGGAGATTTGGGCTTTTTTTGCTTGAGGTTTTGTGACTGCTGTAGCTCCTTTTCTAATTTTTGGAAAAACCCTCTGCAAAGAGAAGTATTCTTACTCCTTTCTAATGCTTAGAGCATTGCTGAAGCACAATAGTAAGAAACTGATCTCATGGTTATTGGGTTTTTTCCTGCCTGTAGAGTTCAGGCTTTTGGACTTAAATGTCTTCTTGGCATGAGCCAGTCTAGAAGTTCAGAAAATTCAGGAGACTGAGCCATTTTTTCATTTCTTGTGTTTGGAGTATCACAACTCATATATTTAAGAGGTAATTTCTGATTCTACAGATACTGATAGCCTTTGGGTTTTTGAAGATTACTCAAAAAGAAGTTTAAATTTGCAAGTGTGGTAACAAGTCCTACACCTTATGTGACTGTGATTTCCACAATCTACTGAATGTGGTTGAAAAACAATGCAGAGAAAAGGAAGCCTGTATTTCACACTGCTCATCAATCCAGGGGCAAGAGTGCTTGACTTGGAATATAATTCTTTGACTCATAATTTTGGAGGGATATTGAAATACCAGATAATTTGGCAAAGTTTTTATAGGGATTAATCTGTAGAGCTGTTTGCTGAAGCTCCCTGTTATTTGTTTTGTTTTATAGTCACTTGAAATGCTGACAATTAAATTAGCCTAATTAAAAACAGGCTCATGAGAATATAGATAGCAAATTATATTTCAATATAGCTTTAGATCAAGTTAATATCTTCTTGTAAAGTGAATTTTTCTGTTCCTATTTGTATGTAGGTCAGCCAGTGATGTTGTTATTGGTTTGTGTTGGAGTGGAAGTTTGGAGCATTGTCTATTTTCTGGGAAGAAATTATTTTATCTTCAAATTGTTGTAGAGTAAAGAGAGAAGCTGGAAGAGCTTTAATTACCTACTAAGTATTTTACCTGCAAAAAAAAAAATGAATGTTTTGACTCTTTCGTGTAGTTTTGTCTTTCATTTGAGAGAGTATGATATGCTAAATAACAGCTTGAGTATAATCTTAATTTCTGGTGAAAATTGTGGGACTCCATAGTTCCTCCAGGTTCTTGGTGATGCTTGCATATTATGGAATGAAGTTTTGTTCCTTTGTTCTCTGTGTTACTTTACTTTTCCAAATCTGAAGTTGTTCTTTCACATAAACATGACACAATTTACTGTTTACAGTTGCTTGGGTTTTCTGTGTTCATATTCACCAAAGGGGAAAAAAATCTTTCCTATTAAGTAATTAAATTAGAGATCATAAGTGTCTTATATCCATCAGTGTCCCAAAAAACAAGATCAATGTGATATACTTTAGTTTTTTCTTTCTCTTTATTATCTTCATAAATGTGAGTTAATGTAATTTCTTTGAGGTGTTGACTCTTAACTCTGAAAATCCCAGGACACCTCAGTCACTTGATAGTTTTCAGTTATATTTATGCTTTCTGCCATACTCTTTAGAGAAGCTTTTGCACTATATTTCCAAAGCTGCTTTCTTTGAGATGCTCTCTGAAGCTCTACTTTCGTTATGCATAAAGATTTGTGGTTTGTTTCAGGTTTGTGGTGGGGTTTTCTTGTTTCTTGCCATTGATGTGTCTATTCTTTGCAGTCATTTGTGTTTTCTACCTTGTTTTGAATTTGGGTTATAAATGTTCTGGACAGTGTGGTCTTGGTTTTCGTTTTTACTAGTTTGGGGTTAGTCATGGGGTGGTTGATTAAAAAACTTGACTGCAATTGTCTTTAAAGCTGGAAAGGACAGTTGCCATGGTTCCTCTTTAGTCAAGAGAATTGAATAAATTTCAGTTTGTGTTGTAAACCTAGAAAGAAGTTTTGAAGGTGAAACCAGTATATTAACCTAAGTGGAACTAATAAATTATTAACTTGAAAGTTTTTTGTGACTCCTAGAAGCAGTGGGGGAGCAACCTGCTAATCCCAAAGACTTCCCATTGTGAACTCTTAATTGCATCAGAACTTCAGTTTAGTGGTGGCAGAATTTTATTGTTCCCCCACTAAAGGTTGTGTTGCTTCAGAATCCTTCTGGGAAACTCCTTTCCCTGGCTTTTGGAGATTTCATTATTCATTTATGCTCTTTAAATTACAGGGTTCTGAGAATTTTTGAGAGTGATGCAAGCTTAAGAAATGTGAGCTATGAAGTGATTGGATAAACAGATTGGGTTGTTGCCACTAAAGAGTAGCAGCTGGGGACTGCCAAAAAATGAAATTGTGAAATGTACCTTAGCTCATAAAGTTAACACTTTTGTTACTGTTACTGCTTTTCTCTTAAGCTTTATTTACAGATTGCTAAAATGTTGCAAGATTTTACAATGAGAGCTCTTGTTTTCTATGGTTTCTTATACATGTGAGGTTTTCTGCTTTTCTGCTTCAAATAACAAGATTAATTTGTTACTTTTCTAAATGTGGCACAATCTATTCTCTGCCTTACCTAGTTTTAAAAACTTACTATGTTTCTTGCACTGCTTATTATCTATCTGACATACTGCAAGCTCTGTTAGGGAGAGCATAAAATGGAACAGAAAATGTGAATAGCCTCTCATATTACAGATGGAACAATTGAGTTTATAGTAATCTAATTATCCTTTAGGTTTTTATTAATGTCTTCATCAAACTTGTGTGAGATGATTTGAGGAAATACATAAATACCTAGTATATTGATATTATCAGTGTATGCTCTGACCTTATGGCTTCTTTTGTCCTCCAAATTGAGGAAAAGGACTTGGCAGTAAAACTCCTTTTATCTTTGGTCATTCTTTCTTCCTAAGCAATTTATCAAACTGCTCTTTGTTGTTTCTGCTGAGTCTGTATGTGTCATTCTGTCTTGGGTGACTTTTTTTTATTTTTTTTTCTGGGAGATGCTGCAGGTGAGTAATTAGTGTTTGTGTCTGCATGTACAGATCTGTGATTAAACCAAGTAATTTATCATACCTTCAAGATCATGCAAGTCTAGATTTTTGCTGGAAGCTGAGCAGGTGTAACTGAGTTCAGATAGGGAATGCTATGGGATTGATGTATATGAATATATATCATATAGTCCCTGATGTAAGTGGACAGACTTTATAGATTGCTTATCAGTCCTGAACACTTGAAATTCAAAATGCTAAAACTTAAAGTAAGTGTCTTTATCCTATTTGAATACTTTTTTATTTTTATGTCTCCCTTAATAAAGCCAAATGGTGTATTAAAGGCTGAATCCTCTTATAAATTACACTCTGATTCCTTTAGTTTTTCTGTCTGGTAGAGCCTTTGGCAACAGGAGCCTTCTCTAATTTTGGGTTTGCTTTGTGCTTCGTTGGTTTAGGGCTTCCCTGTGATATCCTAGAATAGTTACTTGACTGAGATGGCCTTAAGCCATTAATATCTCACATTGGAGGAGCCCCGTGGACAGTGAAGGATTTAAATAAAGCATAGCAGAAGTTACTGGCCAACTGCCAGCCAGGGGCCAAGTGGCTTCCCTTAAAATGACTGATGAAGCTTGAGCAGAGACATGACTGGATTAGATGGTGACTAAGGAGTAAACTGTGGGCTTTTCCTAAGGCTTGGACAGTCTTTCTTGCCTCCTGTGTCCAGGAAGGGGATGTGGTAAAACCTGATGTACATGCAAGAGGGGAGAGTCTAAGGAATCATCACTTTGTTATGAGCAAATGGAGTAAAGTATCCAAAATAAGTTTGTTTGGTTGGTTTTTAATAAGACTTTCTTTTTTTTTTTTTTTTTAATGTGGCAAAGGGAATTATAACACTCGGCATACTTGAAAGAAGCAATGCCAGAATGCTGTAACAGCTTTAACCTGACTTGATCCCTACTGTAATCCCAAATCCACCAATCCCCTTTGCCTTGGTTCATTATCTCTGATGTCTTCAATTTAAATATGTTGAAGAATTAGCTATTAATCTTTTTTTTTTTTGAGTTCCTTCAGTACTGAAGGTCACAGAGTATTTTTTTTAGAGGTGGGACTAAAAGTTTAGGCTGCTTTGGGGGTAACACATTTAAAACTTGAAATGATCTTTCAAAGGTGAGTTAAAAGAAGCTGTTTTGTTTTGTGGTTTTGTTACAGCCTTCCTCAATGTTTGCTGTTGATTACTGTTCAGGTGAGGTATTGAGTTAGAATATTAACATCTGCTGTAAGACCTGCCTTTTGTACCTTTATGTTTCACCTTTAAGATCATACATAAAAATTGAGCACTGATACAAGTTCAGTTTTTTTATCAGATTTCTAGTAAACTTTACAAGAAATTTAACTCAAAGTGTCCATTAAAAGTTACTATAAAATTTCAAGGGATGATGGTTGGCAGGTGTAGGGGAGAACATATGTTGGCTGGTTTATGTCACTGGTTTTAAACTGTTGGGTGGAATTTTAACAGAGATGCTAGGGAGTTGTGGCTGTGTTATGCTAGATAGTTGTAGCCTCTTGGAAATTGTGCCTGCCAGAAAATGGAAAATGCCTCTGCCTATTCAAAGGAAACCTTAAATTGATTGGGAAGCAATGTGTGAACTAAATAGAATAGTAAGATTTCATTTTAATCCCAAATAAGACATAGGTTTTTCCAGCTCTTCTAGATTATTTTTTTCAAAGAGAAAATATTATTAGACTACTGAAGCATTTCCCACTTCATTTATTACATTGTCTGGGCCATTAAAAATGGGCTTCTTGGTTTTTCAACTTATTTAGAACCGACTTTGGAATAATACTTGCATTTGTGAATATATGCCCTTTATCTCTGTGTACTTAGGGTACTGTTAGTAGCTCAAAGGAAGGTACAGAATAGTCAAAGAATTATTAAGGTTGGAAAAGAATTCCAAGATCATCAAGTCCAACTTTTGAGTGATTGCTAACATGCCCACTAAACTGGAAAAGTGGCATGTCCACTTGTTTTTTTGAACACTTCCTGGGTTGGTGACTCTGCCACAGCCCTGGGCAGCCTGTTCCAGTGTTTACCCACTCTTTGGTGAAGAAATTTTTCTGACATGAACCTCCCTGGTGCAACTTGAGGCAGGTTCTCCTTTTCCTAGTTGCCTGGGAGCAGAGCCTCGACCTCACCTGGATACAGCCTCCAATTTTAGGGACTTGTAATGAGATAAAGTCACCTCTGAACCTCCTTTTTCCCCAGCTAAAGATCCCCAGCTCCCTCAGCTGCTCCTCATGGGGTTTGTGTTCCAAACCTTCTCTGGGCTTGCTCCAGTTCCTCAGTGTCTTTTTGAAGTGAGGGCCCCAGAAGTGGGTATAGGTTTTGAGGTGTCACAAGTACAGGGGAGGAATGTCATTCCTGCTCCTGCTGGCCACACTATTCCTGGTCCAGCCAGGATGCCACTGGTCTTCTTGGCCCCCTGGGCACACACTGGTTGTGTTCAGCTGCTCTCAGTCAACACCACTGTCTAATTTTGCCCTGAGCCACTTCCCAGCTCCTTTTCCCCCAGCCTGTGGTGCTGTCTGGGGTTGTGACCCTGGGGCAGGAGCTGGCACCTCACCTTGTTGAACTCATGCCATTGGCCCATTGATCCCTCTGCAGAGCCTTTCTACTCTCCAGCAGAACCAAACTCCCAGAGTGTCATCTGGAGAATGTCTGAGAGGACCCTCCATCCTCTTGTGCTCATCATGGACAAAGGAATTAAATATCACCTGCCCCAGAACTGAGCCCTGGGGAGCTGGTGCCAGGCTTCCAGCTGAATGCAGCTGCAGTCACCACCACTCTTGGCTTGGCCAGCCAGGGAGGTTTTTACCCAGTGAGCTCCTGGCCCATCTGAGCCATGTGCAGACAGTTCCTCCAAGAGATTGCTGTGGGAGATGAGCGTCAGAGGCTTTCCTGAAGTGCAGGTAAATGACTCCACAGCTTTTCATCATCTGCTAAGTGTCCTTGCCATAGAGGGAGATGAGGCTGGTCAAGCAGGGCCTGCCTTGCATGAGCCCAGGCAGACTGGGACTGATGGAGACACTGATTGCTCTGCTTGTTCTGCCTGCACTGTGTGATTGCACCCAGGATAATCTAAATACCAACAGTTCAGAAATTTCATAGTTTGCTTTTGTAGCTATATCTTCAGAGGTCTAGGAGAAAATAAATATAACATTGCTGCAATTTGCATCTTGTTCCTGGTTGACTAAAGAATTAAAGAAACAAGTGGTGGATACTCTTCCATAAAAATATTGTTCATTCTTTTGCATATAGACCATTAAAAGATTTATTTGGTAAAGAAATATCAAAAAGGATTTCTTTCATGACTTGTGCCATTCTGTGAATTCAATATATGTTGCTAGTTCTAGCTGTTAGAATTGTGTTCATAATAAGAGTTACTGATTTTAATGCCAGGTTTCACTCAGAGAAGTGCAGCTCTTACATACCAGTGGAATGCCCAAGTCCTTTACTGTCACACTTTTCATCTGTGTTCCTTACCTGCTACCATTATTGCTGCTTCTGTTTCTGTCTTTCCTTTCCTTATTTATTAACTTTAATCCTTGACTTTTCTGTATAACCTATAAGAATTTGTTGTTTGTTTGTATCCTCTTTAATTCCTTCTGTTGCACATGTGAACAACTGAAGGCTTATACCAAAAGGTAGCAATATGCCCAGATTTGACAGTCCAGTGCCAGAAAATATATTGAATTTTTGGATAGCCATGGTAATGACTATGAAATGTCATGGACTTTGGTTATAACAATGAATGTAATGAACACAAGCAGAGGTGAGGTGGTGAAAATTGTAGTCATGAAGGCTCAATAAATTGTCAAATAAATTTGAGCTGGATTCAGCTTGGAAGTCTTGGATCTTAAACTGCTGTGATACTGTCCTAGCTTCAGGGTAGACTGGATTTGTTGGTGACCTGAAAACATAATGCAAGATTGGTGAGTGTAGTCTAGCTTACTGCTAGCAGATACCTGATTTTTGAACTTACTGAATGTGATGTGGGTGTGACCTCACATGAATTTTTATGTATGATCTTAGAAAACAGGCTGAGAATTTGGGGTCAACAGTGAAATTGTCACTGCTCTGAAGTTGCTTGAAATTCCACAAGCCTTCTTATCCAGTGTCTTCTGATTTCTTGGCTTTGCTTAATTTTTGCCTCACAAAATCTAACTCAACATTATTATGAATGTAAGAACCTCAGAGGTAGATTTATTTTCTTTGAGTAGAGGTCTTGTGTTGGAGAACTGCTAATTAGAGAAGGAAGTATTCAAGAGAGTTGCACTCTCTCTACCTTGGAATACTTTTGAGCAAAGCAGGTACTTAGTAGTTGCTTTGTATAAAACAATACAAAAGTCACTAGGTTATTAATGTTACTTTCTAAATTTTGGCAGTTAGTCTGCACTATTACCAGTCCTTCAGTTAAATGTTGTTTTCAGATAACTATGTTTGGATATTCAAATTTTAGGCAGATTTGTTTAGTGCCTGCAATAAAAAGCCTAAAAGGTGACTTAATTACTCCGAGTCAAAACACAAATGCCAAATTCCCTGGTGATCTTATCTGTAACTTTCCTTCACAAGTTTCCTTTTGCAGTGTATAAATTGGATATTCCTGTTAAATAGAAGATAATTAGTGATGTATTTTTCTTGATTCATAGATTCTTCTTGGACTGACACAACGTTTTTGAGTAGTTTGTTCAAGGGGGTTTGAGGTTTTTTTCTTCTCACTGAATTTAACAAAAAAGGCAAAGTATAAGTAGATTGATACTCTTTCTGAACAGGGTAGATTAAAGTATTTTTCTTGCTTTTCTTGATTTCAGCTGTATTTTTTGTGGTGTGTGCAGAAACATTGTGTATGTCTTTCACCAGCGCTCTGGTAAACTCCTTTTAGTGTATAATTCTCTTGTAAGTTCTATATAAAATGTGTAAATTACAATAGGTGAGATCTTGCATATTTTTGTGACCAACATTTAATTCAGAAATTCAAATAATAAAGTGGCTTAAAGCTTCCTGGGCTCCTGTGTGAAATTTATTTTAAACCACTGTAGATGTGTCTATGTGGCATGTTCTATTCATGCAGAAGTTTTTAGAGCCTTCAAAACACATACCATCATTTTTAGTTTGCCTGCTGTTTTTTGATGAGGAATACCAACCTCTGACAGCCAAAGCTCTAGTAATTTGTTAAAAAATGATCATTAAAAAACCCCCCACCCAAATCAAACTTCTTTTCACCAAGCAGTTCTTCGTTGTTAAAGCTTTATGAAAGTGACAATACATGGAAAATGGGCTCGAAGGAGGAGGAAGAATTCTCTGCAACAGGTAATTGTCATCAATCATTAATTCTGGTGGTCTGGAGAAGAATGAGAAAAGACAGAGAAGCATTTTGTGTGTTTGTGGTCCAGGGAGAAGGATCTCATCTGTGGGCTCTTAAATGCGAGCTGCCAGCTGCTTCCATCTCTCTTTTTAATGCTCCCATTCTTTTGAGTTGTACTGTGGGATGATGGAAAACAGCTTTTTGTGTAACTAAAGAATTGAAGTTGGCTATCTTGATAATGCATAGTTCTGGTCCCCAGCTGACATGGCTTGGACTGTTTCATGCTGAAGTTTCTTTTGCTAACAGTGGTAATTAGTAGTGTAGAAAGTATAGGAGCAGATGCAAGAAGCACAGCATACAGCGTGTTGCCCACACCCCAAGAGGTGCCTTTGCATCAAAAACACAAATGCAGGAACATAGAGTGCAGGGATGGAACAGCCAGTGCTGTGACAAGGCAGTTTGCATATTTAAGGGTTTACATATTACAAGGATGAACATCCTACATTGCTTTTGTAAGCTGCTGCAGAAAGCAGTACATCTTGGACAGCTACTCCTGTACATGTACTGAACAGATCAGGAGACCACTCTTGCCCCTTGCTGAATTAACTGCCTGGCTGTGGAAACAAATCAGAATCTTTGAAAGAACCTAATGTTTGAAACTGTTCAAGAATTAATTTTCATTTGTAGTGACTCACACACCCTCCCCCACCCCCTTTTGGAGGACTAAATTTGAGATTAGTCCTAAGGTGAAATTGTGGCTTGCTGACTTTTAAACACATTTTCTGCTTTTATAAAAGCAAAAAGCTAATTGAGAGCTGATGCTGTAATTTAGCTCTCTGAACTATTTACAAAAAGGTGCACACCATGCAGAAAAGTAGTGCATAATCAGATCTAGAAACAGTGTTCCACTAATATATGCTGAAGAACTGCTTTGCAGTGTGATATCTGTGTACAAGCTGTTTTGTATAAACAACTGCAGCTAAGAATTGAAATTCTGTTACTAATCTTGCTAATTGCTAATTTCCTTTTTTATTTTCTATCCACAGATCTTCATGTCTTTCACAAAGAGGAAACTTGTCAAGATAATTGCCTTAACTATTGTACCTTGGAGCAGCATGTACAAAACTAATCTAAAGAAGAAACAGTCATTAGTATTTGAAATAATTGCTAGGGAAAAATCAAGAAGGGGTGTTTTTTTTTATAATTTACAGAAGATATAATGACTTAAGTCCATTAAGAGGTTATTCTTACCTAGTAAAAAGACACAGGTGCTGAAAGGAGAAAAGAATACTTAGTAGAAAATTGCAAAACCCACTTTTGTTCTTAAAGGAACACATTATGTGTCATGTCAGCTTCTTTAGTGATGTGTTTTGACTTCTCTCTAGGAAACTGGTATTTCTGCAGTATTCAGAATTGGGTCAACCTTCTGTTAGCAGATTTTGGACTTTTCCCTTATCTGTAATTATTTCTGTCAACAAGTCATGATTTTGTGGCTGTTTAACTGGGAATTAACTTGTAAGGCTTCTAATAGCATTTAAGAAAACTTCAAGACTATCCTTAAAGGATAAAGGTATTCAAAGTATCTGTAGTATTTCAGCTGCTTTTTCTGCTGGTGCAGCTTGAGAGTTCCAGCAGTCTGGTAGCAATACCCAGATAAAGCTGAGGAAAGCATGTTCTACACTGGCTGTAGGTGCCAAGTAAAGCTCTTGTGGAGTTTTGACTCTGTAAAAGCTGCATTTCTTCAACAAACCATGTGTCACTGGTTTCTAAATGTGCTGATCTAGTGAGCAGCTATTCTCACTTTTTGTGAGGTATGCTAAATATGTATCTGGCAGGAAACACTACTATTATAATGGGGTTTTAAAATTGATAGTCTTATGCTGTGTCAGAACCTTGTTAGTCTACAGATGCATTTGTATAAATGAACTTTTCTATCAGAGATGAAATATCTTTGGAGTCCTACACTGGTTTTCATCTTTATAGAAAGTATTATTTAAAACTGTAAAATAAAGTGTAAATGCAGTGTTATTTTAATGAAGAGGGTATATAATTATAGTGATCTTTTGCAGTAACTCAAATTTTCTGTTAGTGCACTCAATCATAAAGAATATTTTTCAGCATTTTTTAGAATGTTTCCTCATCTGATGTTAAAGTGAGCTAATTCTTTGCATTAAAACTGTACAGATGAAAATGTGTATCCAGTTTCTTTCCTTTTTCTTAGAGGGTTTATTTGATACTTAGTGGTGTCTCATAGCTGTGCTTCTCTCCCTGCTTTTTTTCTGAACACATGGATGTAGCTTTAGACCTTCCATTTTACTTACTGCCTGCCTATGTTTGTTTCTTAAGCAAGAAGAGTATTCAGCCTACTTAGTGCTTGTGTTTCAGGGTTTGCCTCCTGTCTCAGAGCAAATACATGAAATACTGATTGTATTTGGGGGCAGGTGAGTAACCTTCTTGTCCTGCTGCATGTGGAATATGATAAATGCCTGCTCCTGGGACCAAATCATTCCTCTTAATTCCTGAAGATCAAGGCTTTGGTGTCAAGCACCATCCTTGTGTCTGTTCAGGTCACAGCAGTGCAAACAGGAATTTTTTCCTGAGTAGTCCAGATGGTGATTTGCACCAAACTCTCCCTCCCCTCCCAACATCCTTTTGTCTCTTACAAGAATTTTGGATTCTCCTGTGAAGATAACTATTCAACGCATCCATAGCAGGTAACTACTTTTTGAAATACTTTACTTAAATACTATGAGGAAAATGTTGAATAATCATGTAATTTTTACATTGTCATTTACTGGATTTTTCTACCTTTTTAGGTATCCAAGATCCAGTCCTGGATAGGTAAGTATTCTGAACACTTGTTTTTTTAGCAGTAACTGTTTCAAAGAAAAGCTAAGCTGAAGTTTATTCACTTTTTTTCTCTGATCTCCAAATATTTTTTTAGGCCACTCCATTTAGATAACTTGCTTATGACTTAGCATGTGCATCTAAATACATACTAAGACTCCTTATAAACATTGCACTTACTCAATTCATGAACTGAAAACAGTTACTCCCATTTTTTCATTTTGTCCTGCTCAGTTTACAGAAGCATTTTATGTGTGTTTAGGCAGATTGATTTTGGTAGCCTGTACCAGAAATTAATTTTCTCCCAAGACCTGAACAAGGATGTAAATGCCTAGAACAGTAGTAGTTAAGATTGTATATTTGTGTGCATGTGCATAAATGCACTGGTTTTAATTCAACTTTCTCCTTTAATTTGCAGCTTTCCAGTCTGGTGTTTTTCTTGCCTCTTCATGACCTCGTGTCTTGAGCAGCCTAGCTGGATCCCCTGGTTCCTGTTTCTTCTTGTTTCAAAATTCTGCTTTCTCCCATTTTAGATTCCCTACCCTTTTATATTCATATGCATACACTAGCTTTTTGCTACCTGTTTTGGTCTTTGCTGTTTATCCTAAGACTGTGGTTGGGTTCCATGCAATATTTTCCACGTGGCACTGCCCTTCTGGATTCCCTGTCCTACTTAAAAAGCAAATACATGAACATTTCTTTAAAGAAGCAAGAGAGCTTGTGGATTGTGGGGGATAAGCAAAGTGAAAACGTTCCTGAGATTAAAAAAATGCAAACAGCTCCCCTCAACAGCAACAACACATCTCCTCTTGGACATGCTTAGATTCATGAGGTGTTTGTTCTGCCCCTTTGTGCTCTATTTAGGAAATGCAGTTGCATTTTAGCCTCGAGGCTAAATGTAGTTCTTCTTTTTTCCCCTCTCTTCTGTCTAGTAATCTCTCTATTTCTGTTCAATTTTGTACCATTTTGGTGAGCCTTTTCCTGCAAGTGCTCAGCTCTGGAATCCCTTATACTCCACATCATAAGAGAACTGCTGCTGAATAGAATGTCTTAGACTCATCTGAAATATGTTTTGTTTTCTTCTGTAACACACTCCCTTAAAAACATTGGTTTGAAAGTGGTTATGAATCTCTTCAGTTATCTGGCTGCTCTTTTGCTAATGGATTCAGATAAGTCATTAAGCATGTGTGTATTGTGATCTCTGGCTCAGAGTGAGGCATTTGGGGGAAAATACCAAGTTTTAGTGGTTTTTGGCGTTCATATTGCAGTAGTTCATGTTGATTTCCATGTGTGCAAATGTGAAGTGTTGACACCCTCAAAGTTTTAAGGTTTTTTTGTGCTATAACTGTGTTGTGTAGCAGGGATTTAAACTCTTAGTTTGACTTTCAGATACAAAGCAGGAAGATATTAGCATAGTACATTGCAAAAATATTTAAATGTAAAGCTGTTATGTTTGAATTTCTGGTCATGTAAAGCTCTTCTTTTGCATAATTCTTGCTGTGTGAATCCTTTTTTGGGGGGAATGGGCAGGTGGTTGAGGGAAGAAAACTCGATACAGTTTTCTTATGCAATTTGAGTGAGATTTGCCATCGGAATTCCTAAGGACATGTCCGTTTCTGCAAATGAAATAAAATGGTAAAGCAGGTTTTGTGACATTTCTAAGTTAAATATTTTTAACTTGAAAAGTAGCATTTGCTCATTATATAAGTAGTGAGTTTGTTTTTCTGAGTTTAGAATATGGAATTGAAGTTCTTGTCATAATTACGTGAACTCTCATTTAAGGAGACCTCTTAATGGTTTTATATTTCTTTGTATGTTTTGGTAACATAGATCTATCCAAATAAAACACTCTTTATGATTGTTGGGTCTGAAATATGTATTTTTAAATAACAATGTAACTTGTATTGCCTGAGATTTTTACAGTGCTGAATTTTAAATAGTTCCTCAAAGCTAATTTGGGAGTAATTGCAACTTTATTCTTTCTTTCTTGTTGTGTTTCAGGGAAATGAGGCAAGCTACCCTTTGGAAATGTGCTCGCACTGTAAGTTTTTTTTAATTGCTACACTGTATAGTTTCAGAAGTGAATTTTGTCTGGGGGTTGATCTGTACAGTTTCCATGTATGTTATGTAGTTTATATACTAACCAAAAGAGTAAAAAGGTTAAAAATTACCTTCAGAAATAATACAGCTTTTGCTGTTAGATTGTAAAATCAAAAATCAGTGCATCTTTAAAACAAAAGTCTCTTAAAGTTTTGAGGGTTTTCTTTGAGTCTTCCATTAGAATATTAAAAAAACCTTACAGTCCTGATGTCTGTAGGGTGAAACGTAGTTCAGCCATGGGGCTTTTCTGTCAGTCCTGGTGCAGTCTGAACTGTGTTAGGAGTGAAGTATCTTGCTTAAACTGGCTTTGTGCCCTCAGAGGAAGGAGAGGTTGAAACTAAATGAGCTCTTTTTCCCCTATGTGTGCTTGCAGCTAAGCAGTTAGGTAAGAACCCACTTGGTGTTACTTGCTTTTGGCCACGTGAGAATAAAATTGGTTGCTCCATCTCATGGGGTTAATCTACCCTGTAAAAATGACAAAGGATTTTTTTGCTTAAAGCTGACCAAAGAAAGGGTTGTCTTGTGAAATGTCCTTGTGATGTGCTAAGTGTACCTATTCTTAGTTGCTTTTTTCTATTGAATGATTTGTTTCAGCCCTAAAGTGTGTGTAGACATGTTGTATGTGTCTTCTGAACCACTTGATAAAATTCCTTATCTTGGGTGAATCAGATCTTGTTTTTAAACAGGGTAACTCTTGAAGAGAGGGATTGTTTGTCATGGGCTTGTGCTGGCCTCTGCCTCTCATAACTCAAACTATCATAGAAAATTGGTCATGGAGAAATCTTTGTCTGAATATGTTTTTTAAGAGAAATGAGTCTTTAGCTGGTAATTTGCAAGTCCTCTGTGCTTAGTAGGAACCTCTACATGGATTCTAATTTGAGTCATAAGTTTGCAAACCCTTGAGAATATCATGCATAGCTGTGTAATGCTCTCAGTATATTTTCTTAAATGCAAATGTATGGTTAGAGTTCTGTATTTGATGAAGATTTCAGTAGTGTTTTCCTGAATCATATATATATATCAATCATACATTACTGCTCCATTAACCAGTGTTTTATTACAGACAAACTGGCTTCTGAAGAATTATTTTTTTTGGCTAGTTATGTCAGTGTCAGAGTTGTAAGCAGTGTGTTGCCACCCTTCACTTCTGATTCTAGGACAAGCTGTATTCATTGGCAGCAACTGGCAGCCTAAAGGTTCATTGTTGAACTTGTTTGCATATTTTTATTGCAGAGAAAGTGAGGATTTCCACATTATATTCTGTGGTTAAACTGTGTATTGAGGCTGTTGTTTAAATGTGAAGTTTTGCATGTTTAAAGCTCTTTCTGCTCTGATGGCCTTTCTCACAGCAGAAGCTCAGCTGTGTCCCTGGGCAGCACAACTATAGACACCAGGAAAATGGAGTTAGCACTCTCCAATGACAGATCCTGTGTGCCTCAATATTCTAAAAGCCAGGAGTTTTGGGCACAGATGTGCACAGCTGCATGTCTGGAAGCAAGTCCACCAAGTAGACATTCACGTTGTTCTTCAAATGTTCATTGTTCCTGCTGCTTCCCAGAAATTGTCACTGACAGGTCTAAAGTTTTCAAGGCAAGGCCAGACAATGTCTTTGAAGATCATCTGATCTGAGTTTTGAATGTTCACCTTTGCAGATTGTCAGTAATAATGAATTAATGCTGTTTGCATGGAGGCATTGGGTCACAATGCCCTCTGCTTGGTGCTACAGTTGCTATTGTGGTGTCTCATAAGAGCAATTCTGTGTTAAAGTTGACATTTATGTGAAGCAAATTCAGGATAACTTTTCATTTTAGAATATTAATTCTTCTCAGTGGGTGAATTAGTGTTGTTGGATTCCTTAGAGTGGTTTGGTTTTGTGTCTCACCTGTGCTGTGCCAGAAAATTACTGAAAACCTATCACTGCTTTCCATGGTGAAAATTTGATGTCAGCCAGAATCTGTCAAATTATCCATAAGAAAATTAAATCATAGCAAAAAGATGTAGAGAAAACTATTTTGTAATAGAGTAAACAGTAGTTTATAGTGTAGTATTTTTACTATAAACACTCTTTTATAGAGTGTGGATTTTAGGATAAGAAGACTAGTATCTCTTTTCTAACTTAGGAAATTGTAATTGACACATCAGAAGTCATGAAAAGGATTAGGCCAGCTGTGTGTAAGCATATACAAGACAAGTGGTTTGGTGTGTTCTCAAGGGCGTCATCTTTTTGAAATCTGATCTCCAAAACTGAAATGGCTGACCTGGTTGCTGCTCTGAAACGTTATATTCGTGAATCAGATGAGACTGTAGGTAGAGGTGTGAGTTTTGCTGAAGGTCTGTTTTATTTTGAGATCTCTACCATGCATTCTTCTGGGGGAGAAATTAGTCTGGAAACATTTAAAATTCATTTCAGAACATGTTTGATTTACAAAATTTCTCCTAATACCTTAGCAATATTCTTGTCCATAATGATTTCATGTTTGAAAAATCGGTGGAAATGGGGCTCTCTTTTGTTTTTTTTCTCTGCTTTTTTTAGTTAAACCTTTAAGCCAGTATTCTAAGAGTATCTGAAAAGCCAACCTTTTAAATACAGGGGTAAACATTTAGATCTCAGAAGTGCTCAGCACCAAATTGCTGAGAGATGCACAGCTTTCCTAAGGTCTGTACCCTTTGCAGATATCTGTGTGTATATTCTGTGCTCTGCAGCAATGGATGTACCATGCTTCCTAATGCATAAGCAGTTGTCCTGTTAAAGCATCACTAAATGTAATGGATTTCAGAAATCTGTAGTTTTAGGGCATTCTTTATTTTTGTCTCTCACATTAATAGAAAGTTGTTTACGTACCTTTATGTTAACTGGAAAAATAGAATTAATTGTTTTCCTGAAATTACTATTTTCAACATAGAGCACACTGAATTTGGCTTCTAATAAAGTTTTTGAGTTGCTGTTTGAATTTTTTTTATCTGAGCATCAGTTACATGCATAAGAATTTGAAACAGAATTGTTTTTAAATCTAATGGATGATCCTCTACTGCTGTGTTGGGGGGAAAAAAGTGAGGAACTCAATAGTGTGGATTAGCATATTAGAAAGTGAGCATCTGGGAGATAAGACTTGTGCACTAAAATGGGAGTGAGACAAACCATTTGCATGTAGTTTCTTGGAAGCATTTTAACCTGATTCATCATATTTTTAGATGTATGCAAATGAATTCAGGAGATGAAGCAGGTGTTGGCCCTAAGAATTTTAATACTTGGATGGAAGAGGAATCTTTTGAAAGTACTGATGGTTCTTTAACAAAAAAAATCCTTAGTACCAGAACAACTTAACACCCACTTTATGTTAATTACAAGGGGAACAAAATTCAGAATGGATTATGAAATAAACATAAATAATTCTATGTGTCATAGAACAGTGCAGAACTTGATGTTGGAGTATCAACAAAGCATTTTAAAGAAAAGCACCTAGCAGTTACTATTTCCAGCCAGTTAGTAAGTTTGTGAGCTCAGGCATCAGTGCCAAGCTGATGGGATACTGTCAGATTCTGCTGCCTAGCACAGGAAGCACAGAGCCCCTGTCAGCTGGGGAGCACAGCACAAAAAAGGCTAATTTGGAGCTGAGGAAGAGCAGTGCTCAGGCTTGCTCAGTGTGTGATGAGTCACTGGCAAACTCTGCCTCAAACAGTGTAAACAAAGCTCAGTCCTGATTTTCCTCAGTGGTGGTATCACCCTTTTTACACTGCTGTGCACTTGGACTTCCCAGCATTTCCCAGTGGTTTTATCTGTCCTGGTCTCCTGAGCTGGTCTTCTTAAATTCTGTCTGCTACTGCCACCATCAGTCCTTTCAGCTCAGCTTTCCCTTGATCTGAACTATCTTGTGCCTTGCATTTCCAGCAGAACTGGAGAGTTTGTGTGGGCAGAAAGTCATGTTTTATGTTCAGACTCTAAAAATTGAATTCAGTGCTCTGTTCTTCAGTGAGAGGTATGTGGAATTTTAAGAAAGTCTGTTGATAAGGATAAGGAAAATAAAAGCCTTGTAAAAAAAGGGAGCATCCATCTCGGATGGAAACTGTTGTGTATGTGCATTCTGGGAGATAATGTCAACAAAAAATGAATAAGATGTTATTGCAATCTGCTGTTATACATAAATGTATGCTGTTTTCCTTTAAAAAATCCAAAGGAGACTGAAGAAACAAACATTAAGCCCCAGAAGACTGTATAGTTTTTAGGTAAATTCAGCATAGGCAGGGAGAGTAACCAGAAATGAAGACTGTGAACTGAAGAAAGAATAGACAGAAGGTAAGCAAATCTAGGGCATATTATACTGTGATGTATTCATCCCTTATTTTATATTTGTATTCTTATTTCTTAAAGCTGTTCTATGAAGACAAAGATGCTGCCAAAATACAATATTTTTTCAAGTGTATAAGCTTTTTAAAATTCAGCTTGTGGAAAAGATTTAATGGTAGGTGAGGTGCCTGCAATATATTTAAGGAAAAATAATGAAATTCTTATATGAAATTCTCATACAGTCAGTTATGAACACAGTGATCTCATGTTTATCCAGATAAACATTAGGGACAGAGGTTTATATGCACCTAACTATTAAAGGATATTTTCTTAGTCTTGCATTTACTTTGCTTTTTCATTATTTCCTCCTCCAAGTACTGTCATTTCATGGTGGATCAGTTGCCAGAAACGAAACATTGGAAGAGTTTGCTATTTGGTCAGCTTTTGGCAGAGATGCTAATTTTTTTCAGTATTCCCCTTAAGAAAGGAATCTCTCTCAGATCTCCAGTGCAAGCATACCCTTTGCTTGAATATTTCAAGGTTTGGAAGGAGAAATTCTTGTTAATCCCATTTCTAATAGAAACTGCTGCCAGATATTTGTACCTGGACTGCACATTGAAGTTGAGCTGGTATGAGCTATGAAATGGGATATGTGTGTATATGTGGAGAAAGAGTAATTAACATTTTTCAAGTATCCTTAATCTCATAATTGCCACAGCTGTTGCTTTGTTACAGTTCAGCAAAATGTGAACATTGTTGAGAAATATTCTTACATGCCTCTTCAACCTCATCCTGTTCCTGTGCTCTAATTCTTATCTTCATCGTCCATAATCTTGACCTCCTTGGCTACAATCTTTAAAACAAAACAAAAATTCTTCTTTTACACTTGCTAGTTTTTGAATTTAAGGACCTTGTTACCTGCAAATACCAGTCTGATTAACCCAACAGTGGTTCTTTTGCACAGCAGATAATGGCAGAGCAGCATTGCTTGTGAATACTGTGTCCAGTGGATCAGCTTGTGAATGCCACAAGAAAATATTCTTTTTATAATTCATATTGGTAGTTCCTGCTAGAGATACATTAATTTGAGATAAAGTACCTTTCTGACAACAGTTTTACTTAGCATGTCTCTCTGCAATGGCAGAGTTGGTCTTGTCTGTCTTTTGTGCCAGCATGTGAGTGACTTGTCATTAGCTCCACTCCATAGCAGAACATTGGCAGAACTCTGGGTGTCACTTTCAGTCTTTGCTCTTATTTTTGTGAGAAAAAAATGGCATGGACTTGAGCTCCCCAACCAGGAAATGGAACAGAAGTAATGAAATAAGACTTTCTTTAATGTGACCTCTGGGTTGTGAGGAATGATCAGAGGTCTGTAGTCCTGCTTTAGGCAGCTCCATGTTTCCATCCTGATTTATGAAAGTTTCATTGCCTTGTTTTTGTTCCTTGGGAGTGTTTTATGTGTTACTTAAAAATGTTATAGAACTTGTAGTTCATTAATGCCTTAGTTTTTTTGGCAAGGGAGAAGAGATCCTGCTGTGTTAATGCTTCTATAATTTTTCTCCATTGTGATTTTGTAAAATTGCAGAGCTATGAAGTATTTCAGGTTGCCTAGGAGGCTTTAGAAATGACCAAAATGAAAAGATTAGTCTTTCTATTAATACTGGAAGTGAGATTCCACTTACCTAGTAGGAAACTGCCAGTGCATTATATACACCATAGACAACACTTGCAGTTTGCTGTTTAATTGTATTAGTTTACAAGGGGAATTGTGCTTACATAGATAGTATGATAACCCATCCTTAATATTTTTATGCTTTTTCAAATGCTTGTGCTGTGAGGATTTTTTGAGGGTGTCAACTCTTTCTATGTGAGCTTGCACTAAAAATGAAGTTCCCACATTTTCAGCTTCCCAAGTTGCTGCCTTTGCAATAAAATGGGGTGGGCCCAGTAATTGTCCAGTGGCAGGACTGGCAGTGAGGATGAGTGAAAGCAAAAGAGTTTCTGTGTACAGAAGCAAAAGCTGGCAAACACCTTTGGTGAGAAGCAGCATTTTGTGCTGATGGAACTCATAAAATTGCCTGTGGAGCTCTGCTTTGCCATTCCTTTTAAATACTGTATTCTTTTAGTCACATGATGATGTTCTGCATCCAGGTTACTGTATGGTGCTCCATCTCCTTCTGTGTCATCTGGAGGGGTTCCTGGGTAGCTGTGCCACGTGCTGCTGCCACTGCTGTGGTGTTGGACTGTTCAGGAACACCTCCAGTCATGTTCAAGGCTTCTGTGCAAACTGGGGTAAAAGGAATATCTCAGTGCAGCTGAGTGGTTAATTATGTGAAATACCACACTGCTCACTAGAAACTGAGCAAAGCAAATTATGTGTAGTGTTACTTTTATAGCCCAGGAGGCAGAATCAGATCTGTCACTTTCTGGCACAGCAAAGAGAAGATTATTCTGGGACTTAGACTGTTTTTTGCCCTTTGCAAAACTGCCCTTGCAGTTGCAAGCAGTAACTGAGACTGACTGCAGAATGTCAGAAAATCATCTTGTGCATTTGGACTTTTGTCAGGCTCTCTTTCATTCTGAAATCCTGTGGTGCTGAGGACTCTGTGTCTCATTGGTTTTTAGACAAGGATATCAAGGAATTGAAGTGGAAGTTGGTTACTGTTAGTAGAGGATCAGGACTTTGAGTTGGCTACAGTTTCAAAACATGAAGCTCTGAAGGTTGGCTGTCCTTATATATTAAAAAGACTCAGAGCTGTTTGGTTTGATGCTGCACTTTTACAAAAGCCTGAGAAGGTACTAATGTGATGTGAAATGGATCAGGTGGATATGTGCCTTGTAGAAGATAAGATAAAAATTCTGTTCCTATTGGAGCAAACACACCATTAAGAGCTAAGAAATACTGAGGGAACTGCTCATGATAAAGAGAAGTTTGGTAGGGGGAGTTTGCAGCCTTAGGTTCTGCAAGGTGTGTTTGCTGTGGTTTGCTCTGTTCTGGGCTCCTTCTAGGCTTCCTGAGAACCTCAGTTCCTCTTTTGTTGCCAAAAATAGTGAGCAACATGTGAACAGACTTGGAATCTCAGAAATGAAGCTGCTGACAGGATGTTTTCAGGTTGTTACGGGGAAATTTTTTCAAGCTTTCCAGCAGTAGCTGAAAAAAGTATAAAATAGCTTTTAATTGTTTTTATGGATTCAGAGGTTTAGTCTATTTTTGGTCTGTCAGATGTGTAAAATAGGTGCATGCTTTAATTGAGATTCTCTATAAATTTGAAGAGATTAGATGAAGAGGTACTGCTGCTGAACGTGACTCTAATTTCTGGGACAAAAAAAAAAGGTGTATGGAGGTTGCAGCTGCAGATGTGTCTGAGATGGAGAGGAAAAATGATCTTAGGTCAGTCAGAGGGATGTTTTGAGTAGATGAGAGAACTGGTTAACAGCAGGACTGTTAACCTGCTTAACTTGACACATATCCCAAGAGGTCTCATGTTCATTGTGCTTAAAAAAACACTAATTATGCTAATAACTTGAATATAATTGTCTTTCTAACATATTATGTTAGAAACATAATGTATTAGTGTAAACATAATGCCAACTCCTTCAGAGAACACTTGGGCTCTTCCTTAATTTCTTCATATCTGGTATTTGTAAGAGCTGTCTGACTAAGTAGCTAAGCATCCTCAATCCTTCAAAATGTTGTGTCAGCATGTGGTATTCAGTGAGTCACAAGGCTAATAACTGTATTATGGCGTGTGCAGGGAGAAAAAAAGGTAAGTCTTAATTAAAAATGTTGTGTTTGTCTTCAGAATTTCATGTTAACTTTATAGGTGTTTAATAGTTATAATAAAGTAGGAGAAAACCTTGTAGGGAAGCAATGAAATGTGCTTTGTGTTTAACTGCAGAGGGTTTACTGAAGCCTTTCTGAGATTAAGTATGGGGTTGTTTTTCATTTCAGTTGATGCTGATGAGATAAAACGACTAGGAAAGAGATTTAAGAAGCTTGATTTGGACAACTCTGGTTCTCTGAGCGTGGAAGAGTTCATGTCTTTACCTGAATTGCAACAGAACCCATTAGTACAGCGAGTAATAGATATATTTGACACAGATGGCAATGGAGAAGTGGATTTCAAAGGTAAGGCACAGTGTTCTCTGACAGGTGATGTTACCTCAAAATTCCTAGAGCTTTAGAATTCATCTTTTTCTTTATCTGAGAGAGGAGAGGTGGAGAAGATTTGTTAAAACAATTCCTAGTGAAACTAAATACCAGTAAAACTAGTTTCTCTGCATTAGAGGACTTCTGAGTAAAATGTTTAGAGCAGATTGTTTAGTAATAGCTTTTAATGTCATGCTGACTGAGGACTACTCATTAAATATCTCTTCAAGTACACCAATTTAGACTCTTAATTTTGATGCTAAGGAGAGACTGAAGAAAGTGTGGTAGGCTTTCTGCATAAGTTGTATTTATCCAAATACAATCTGTCCTTTGGAATATTTAGAAAATAGAAAGGAGCCCAGGTTTTTCTGTTGGTACTTCTTTTATGGGATTCTTTATAGGTAGATCTTAGATTGACACTTGAAGAAAAAAAAATCCAAACAACCCAGAAGATTTGATTTAGTACATTTCACAAAATTTTAGACTTAAATATTCATGATTAAAAGGCCACCAGGCCTTCATCACTAATTCATCTTAAATTATAAGTGATAATGTTTATATCTTCTGTTCAAGGTAATATTTAGTATTTCTTGTTGTTTATGGCTAGAGAAGGTTAATCAGTCTTGCTTTTTTTTTAATTGCAGAAAGTACTTAAATCTTATTTATGCTGACAGACTGACATTTTAAATAAGGTATTAAGAGCTGCTAACCTTTGTAAAACCCCTTAAATGTCTATAGGGATAGCTACAGTGTAACCAGAATGCTGGGTTTTGATTGGAAGCAGTAATTGTTGCCTGGAACTATTCAAAATTCCCTTGTAAAAAATAGACAGTCATGAACAATGACGATCATGTTGTCTGTGACATTGAGCTGTGATTAATACAGTTATCAAGAGTTGTTCCTGTTGGGAGGGAACAGGACGTTGGCAAAATCAATTTTCTTTTATAGAAAAATACTATTTTAGTATTTCTTCAAAAGCAGTTTTCAGTTTCAGTGTGGTTCTTTACATTGAGAGACCAGTATTTAGAGGAGTTGTACAATCAAAGTTTCAACTGGAGTAGCTTTAGTAAAGATCTTAGAGTTCTCTGTCAGGTTCTTGTGAAGGTCCAGCCACAAAATTACTTAAATCCTGGTGTGACCAAGTACATTTAGTGAGAGCTGCATTGGATTTGGGGTTCCTCCCACTGAAGAACATGAAATATCAAAGTATGCAGACGTTTAGATGTCACAAGGTAGGCAGTATTTTAAAGATTTGAATTTCAAAAATGAGATTGCTTTTACAATTTCTAAAATTTTCTCAATGTTGACTTTTGTGTTTATTAAAATACATGCTTTTTTTTATACTTGTTTTCCTTGCATTATTTAGAATTTATAGAAGGAGTCTCCCAGTTCAGTGTCAAAGGAGATAAAGAACAGAAGTTGAGGTGTAAGTATTTTCATTTTTCTTAACAAAAATTTTCTGATCCTCAAAAATACACTTTTATAAGCTGAGACTAAGATCCAAAGGCAAATCCAAATTGTTGTAACGAGTGGAAAATCATGAAAGTAGATTGTAAATTGTTTTTGCTCATTTTGTCCTTCATTGTGTGAAGATTTGTTAGCACACTTCTGCAGGGAAGGTTGGAAGAGGTTGGTTGCTTTGTTTTTTAAAAAGGTAAATTAATTTAAGAACAGCTTGCTATTCTTAAATAAAATATTTAAGTATATTCTTAAATATCCTTTGAATTTAATATTTCTTTTCTTTAGATATTCTCTAATAGTTCTGTGAATTTACAGGGCCCAAGAATAATACTCAATTCTTTGCTATTACAGTAGGAAAGCATTAAATTCTTGTTTCAGAGCTGCATCTCCAGAGACAGGTTCAGTTACGGATGTAGCTTCCAATAACTAAGACTGAAATGTTTAAAAATAAATTCAGTCTTGATGCCAAGTTGTTTGCAGCAAAGTAACCAGATGGGATTTTGAGTCATTTGTTTCCTGGATGGTTGTAAATTTTTTACTGCTTGGATGCTTTACTTGTGGTGGAGAAGATTTTCTCTTTTGGTGTTCATAGAACTGCTGCTGCTGAAACAATTTCAGGTGTTTTCTAAAGTCAGTATGTATTATTTTCCAACCACAGTTGCTACCAAATGGTTGGTTTATTTATTTTGGTGTTGTGTGTGTGTTTTTTTTTTTTCTTTTTTACTTCTGCAGTTGCTTTTCGCATTTATGATATGGACAAAGATGGCTATATCTCAAATGGAGAGCTCTTCCAGGTGCTGAAGATGATGGTTGGGAACAATCTCAAAGACACTCAGTTACAGCAAATTGTAGATAAAACCATAATTAATGCAGATAAGGATGGTGATGGAAGAATATCCTTTGAAGAATTCTGTGCTGTAAGTAACTTCTAAAGAAAATTTGTGTCATTTACAGAGAGAGGAAAAAAAACCTCTTGAATGCTGCTCTGGAAAAAAAATTGAAAGGCACCTTTTAAGAACTTAGAGGATTACTGAATAGAATGCTTAAAGATAGCATTTAATGCTTGAAGGGGTTGATTTCAACCTGTGTGTTATATTTATTTAATTAGTTGACAGCAAGTTTTAAATTCTTTTCTCAAAAAAAGATAAATGACGCATTGAGTCTTGATCCTTTGAAAATTGCAATGAGTGTTTACACATTGATTTTAAGCAGTATATTAAGAAAGATACACTTGATAGCATGGTTTGGGCACTACTATTCTTCCTCATCTTTGAATTTACAACTTCAGTTCAAACATAACCTGTTCATACTCAAAAAATATATCTGAGCTCTAAAAAAAAGAGGAGAGAGGGTGGTAGAAATCTGCCATCCCGCCAACTACTGAAGTGAAAAAGTTCTACTGTTTGCATTTGGGGATTCTTTTTTTTAATTTAATGATTTTTGTGGCATCACATACAAAATATTTTTTCTGCAAAGAAGTTAGAGCTGCAGCCTGCAAATGCCTGGGTTAGTGCATTACTTGTTTATTCCTTGCACTGGTCTGTCATCCATCAGATATGATGTTGCCTCCTCTTTTGTCTTTGGGCTTCTGCCCAGTGTTCTTGCCTTGTGCTTACTGATGGATTTTCCTCTTTCCCTACATTTAATTTCTTCAGTTTTTGTTGGCCTCCTGACAAGACACTTTTCAGTTCTGCAATGTTTTATTCTTTGTTGTGCATTTTACCCTCTCTGAATCTAGTGCTGCATATCTACAAAAAGGCCTTTTCATTTCTTATCTTCAGCACGTAGCATTTAGCCTTTGAATTTTGTTCCTGCATTATAAAATGTTCTTCTGACATGGCACCTTTCTTTTTCCTTCTGCTCTGCATGGATCACACACCTGTGAACACTGGTAATGCTTTCTTGGGTGTGTGCAGTTCAGTCAGAAATCCTGCTGCTGTTCTTAAGGCCCTTTCCTTTTCCTGGGAAGGGTCACAGTTATACAGGGTGGTTTAGAAGTCACCATTTTATTTAACATGCACAAACACACTACAAGGTCATAACATGAAATGGAGAGGAATGCCAAAATGGTGGTGTTTGCACTAGTTTCCAGGCCCTTGAACATGTAAATTGCACTAATATAGAAGTACCTTGGTTAGTACATAATAATTTCATCTCTCACAGTACTTGTAAAAGATGTAACTCAGTTTGGAGACGCCAGGGAAGTACTGCCTTTGTGATTGATGTCAGTGCATCTGTTGAGTGTGTTCTTTGCACCTTGCTAACCTTCAGTTCTCATCTTTCTGAACCTTATTTTTCTCCCAGGTTGTAGGAGGCCTAGATATCCACAAAAAGATGGTCGTAGATGTGTGACTCTGTAGGGCACCACCCAACACTTTTGCTTTCTTCTCCATCTCTGAAGATCTGCTCCAGACGTCCAGCAATGCTCTCTGTGTATTTAAATGGAAGTATTTTTCTCTGTGAAGCCACATTTTCCAACATGAGCCTCATGAAGCCAACTAAGTGTTATTGAACTTTGATTCTCTCAATAACTCAGTGTAGCACTTTAAAGTCTGAAGGACAGCAAAGATGGAAAGAGCATATCAGTGTGGCGGAGAAAGGGAAGGGGTTGGCTTTTTAATTTATTTTTCTTCATCTTTTATAACAAGGAAATATCTATCTATATATATATATGTGTGTATTTATATATAGATATATATGTAGCTTTCTATATGTAGTAGCTAGGTGGGCTTTAATTTAATATACTTGATTCAGAAACAAAACTAGAGTACAAAGTGCCAAGCAGAATATTAACAGTTCAATATATGGATATACATCCTTACTTTTATTTCACACAGTTTTATATATATAGTAGAAGAATGTAAAATTTTAACTGGGTCTTAGGTCAACTCTTTTCCTTTTCCTGTGACTGTTCAGATGTTTCTATATATTGAATGGCTGACAAAGCATTGCTTCTTAATAAATCACCTTAATTACTTTTTTTTTTTTTTTTTGTAACACGGGAGACTACGTTTATTTATACCTGTTAATATATTACCAGGGACTGTGTCTCTTTGCTAAATAACTTAGTACAGTTCTACTTATTATGAGAATATAGTTTAATGCTACTGCCAAGAACTAGTCCTCGTGTGCATATAGTGACAGCGGAATGCTTTGATGGCTGTTAGATTCCGTCACCCAGGAACTGGGAGCAGTTACAGCTGTCGTGAAGCCAAGGCAACTCTGCTGTTCTGGGTTCAGTTTAGATACAGCTGCTTAAGGTGGTAGATGCATTCATGATTTTCTCTTGTGCTTAGCTTAATGAAATTAGGATCAACGTAACTGTGCAGGATTCCCATCTAGTTATTTTATACAGTACTTAGATTATAAAGTGTTCTTGCCACTTAAATTCTGTTGTTTCACCCATGATAGTTTTCCCCCTTGCATTTAAAAAATACTACAGGTAGCTAAATAACTGGTAATATTTTATATATATATGTATATATGATTCATACAGGGGGGAAATCTTGTTAACCTATGCCATAGAGGAGGAAAACTTCACACTATCTAAATTTATACCTCTTGTGGTTCTCCAGTCCTTTTCCTGGAGAATTTTTTTTTTTTCTTTTCTAGATTTGTCCATATCATAATTTGTAATGGAAGGTAACTTGATCTATTTGTGTGATATAAAAGTAGCGAGCCATGTTTTACAACTTTATATCATCCCTTCCCTTTTCTGCAGTGGTACTATTGGCTGGAAGAAAAACATTTGCTAGATTTTTTAGGACAGTACATCTTTCCTGTATAGTACTTTTTCTATTTAAAAAAAAAAAAAAATTGTTTTATAATGAGCAGTGGAAAGTGCAGGTTGTCTGAACCTCTTCAATTGAGCACCTGTCTGCCATAGCTGTTCCTTCAACTGAGTGCTGCACATCATGGGCTCTGTCTGTGAGAGAGAAATCCAGGTGCTTAGTGTCCTTGCATGACATGAAGTTTTGCATGTAGATCGATTTGAAATGTTCCTCTTGTTTACATAATTTGCATAATTAAAAAGATAATGTTGCCAAACTTTGGTAAATGTTAATGTTCAAAACAAAAATCTCCACTACATGTAACTTTTTTTCTTCCTCTGGATCAGTACGTGGTTTATAATCCCAGCCAGTGGTTGTATCTGTTCCAGTGTCAACTGCCATGTGCTCTGCTTCAAGGGGGAATTAGTCTTTTGTGAATTTTTTGTACATAAGTATTTGTTACAAACATTTTAGCAAATGCTTTCAGTTTTTCTTGCTTGTGCATATCTTGGCTGGCATTATAGAAATTAGTGCTAATGTTATTTCCTTAGGGGGACTGGAAGGGGAGGGATGAGGTTGTTTTGGTTTTTTTTTTTCAGTTTGTGTGGGGAAAAATGATTTATGTTGAATGTTTAGTTTTTCCTCTGCATGCTACATCATATATTGTGGGAACTATAAGAACCTTCATACTGTATGAATACAAAATAAAATATTTGAACCTTGGCTGGGGTTCTCAGTACCTTTCCTGTTCACCTTAAGGCAGCTCTGCACCTTGCTCTGAATCTGTTGACAACTGAAGGCTTGAAGCAATTTGGCTGTAGTGGTAACCCCATACTGTGAAGTGCTGTTCTGGAAACTTGGACATTGACCTAAAATGCTCATTCAATTTGTTTGTGTGTTTGATAATCTCATTTCGGTTTGTTTTCATTCCCAAACCTGAAGTTATTATTTTGCAAGACACTTTGCAGAAGGTTGCCTGGCAGGTCTAGAAGAGGGTCCATTTTTTAAATCATACTGGGACTGGACTAATTTCTCCCCCTACTTTTGTTGCATTATGCTACTTATGTAACATTTTTAAAAAACAGTTGTTGGTGCTGTGGTACACTGGAAAGTGGTACCTGGTGGCTCTTGGCTTTATTAGGCTGTCCTTACAGATCATTTTTAGGAACTAAGAAGGCTTTATGATTTAGGATTCACTTCAAATATGTTATTTACCTCTTCATTTTACTCTTTTCATGTGATGCATTGTTCCAGCAGCAGCAGTGACTCAGGGGACAGCCTGCCATTGAACTCTGCATTCCAGTTGATTCTTCCTTTTTTTCAGGAAGATACTTAACCATGATGTGTGGTTATAAACACTTAACTCTGCCAATTCCTTTAGGCTCAGAACATAAAACACCAAGGCTTTCTGAAGAAGCAGCATCTTAAGTCTGATGTTCAGAAAATCCATAATGAAGCAGGTTTTTGTTTGAGACCGTTCAAGTAAAATCATGGACTTTTGATATAGACACAATTTAAAATACATTTTAATGACTAGACAGAAACAGATATGTTCAAATTAGACCACATGTCCAAAGGCAGTCAGACTGCACAAACAGTCCTGGTTTTCTTCTGGGCTTCCAAATCCAGCAGAAAACTGATGGCTTCCATAGCTCTAGGAACCTGGACTTCCAGCCCCAGTCCTTGGTGGTGCAGCTCAGAACCTCTCAGCTGCTCTGCTGGCCACTGCCCTAATATTGCCATAGACTTTGGATGGAGGACTGCCTGCAGAAGAAGGCACAAATTTAGTCAGGAAACGAGGTAATGTCACAAAAATGCACGTGTTGTACTCACACCTGTGTTGGAAATGGAGAACTAAGCCAAAGGGTGAAAAGGATAATCAAGGTTAGTCACCCATGTCTCACTGCAAGTGCAGAGCTCTACTTCTGCTTTCAGAGTGGGTTAGTTGTTCCATTTGGCTTTTGAGACCCCCTAGGGAATACTGCAGCTAAATCAAAAAGCAGAACATCCTTCTGCAGTGTGTTGAGGGTTTTGGAGCCAGAAAGCCAATCCTGGATTCCCTGCTTCTCCCCCAGATTTTTCTCTTGAAGAGCAACTAGCCAACTGCCAGCAAGCTATGTGCTCCAAATGTGGGTGTGGACAGGACAGGGAAGAGGGTAAGAGCCACAAAGCAGTTTCTCAAACTGCAAGATCTATATGTAGTGAAGATTAGATAACAGGACTTACCTAAAATTAGATTGCAAATTGCTGTTCGTGCCATTTTAATGTTCTGAAAAGATCCCAAAATGTGAATTTTTCTGTAAAAAGCAAAGTAGCAGTAGTTAACAGAAAGTAACTTAGGAGATTACACAGTTAATAGATGATTGGAGGTTAGAGATAAAGGTGGAATTTTGTATCCGTGTACTAGTTTCTTTTCTACACTTGTAAACAAACCCCAACTGAAATCCACAAAACCTGCAACATAAGACCTGTGCTCTTCTAAATCCTTTTAAAATAGGTTTTACCATTTGCAAATTCAACAGTGTAGCAGCTTCCAGAGGAAAATATTGCTGTGTTGGTGAGTTCAACTTTGATTATTCCTAAGAAAGAATTCTTACACTGTGGGGAACGACTGAATTCCAGGTGCGCCGGTGACACCGTCATAACAAAAGGTCGAATAAGTGATGTTCATTAAAAGACTCTGAAATATTTTTTTCTTACTATACAACAGTTTGATAAAATTTTAAGTTCTCTTTGTTCCTGGCAGAGGACATGGATTAGCTGAGGGGTTGTGCTTTGCCTAGGAGGAAGTCAAGCCCGTACTTACGCGTCAGCGAGAACGATGCGTGTCCTGGTGACGTTTTCTATGGTGAATTTGGTTTTTCCACCTTTCCCTGCTATTCTCCCTATTGCTCTTGACAGATGATCTCCTTTCAAAGGTTTGACTGAAATGAGAATAGCATGCCCAGGGTAAGAGCAGTGGTGTGTGTTCCTGTTAATGCTTCCCTTGGTCAAGTTGCTGGAAATAACTCATGCTAAGTACTAGGAAAGCAAATTCACATGTCAGCACTGACCCATCTGGATTTCAGCTTTTTTTTTGACTTGCAGTGCACACTGCATCCAGTGCTGACACAGGGATTCTGGCACGTGAAAGTCTCCTTCAGAACTGCAGAGGAAAGCAGTGCACTTCATGTTGAGGAAATGGAGTCAAACCAAGTTAACACTGATAGAAATGAAGTAGGTCAGGTTCAGATCCTGCTCTACAGGAGTCCCAGTACTACATAAAATCAGATCCTTGAGGATCTTGATCTTCCCTGATCCTTGAGGACAAGTGATACAAGTGGAGCAGGGGGAAAGAAAAAACAAAGCCATACTAGCAGGATGCACACATGACTTTTTGAATGCTGCAGCAGAAAATACTCACCATCTGTAACTTCAAATGACTCTAGAAAAAGATCATCTAATCTGATGAGAGCAAGGGCATCCTAGAAGAGCAGGAGATCTGTTATTAGCAGTTATTTTGTTCTACTACAGTTAAATCCACTTTCTTCAACAGCAATACAAATATTTCCATCTAGAGAACCCTACACAGGCTTGGATGCCCCTTGCACTCAGCCCTGCCTCCCCCATGCTAGTGAATCCAGCAGGTCAGGAGCAAGGAGCAGCCCCTACAACACTGAAAGTGTGGGTTTGTTTTCTCCAACAGGCCCAGTCCTATTTAGTATCTACTGATGATCTGGGTGAGGGGATTGAGTCCACTTTTAGCAAATTTGCAGATGACACCAAGCTGCAAGTGTTGATCTGTTGGGAGGGTAGGAAGGCTCTGCAGAGCTCTGGACAGGCTGGATAGATGGGCCAAATCCATTAATAGGAAGTTTAGTAAGTTCCCATGCTGGGTTCTACACTTTGGCCACAAAAATGCCCTGCAGGTTCAGCTGACTGAACACAAGCCAGCAGCGTGCCCACATGGCCAAGAAAGCCAAAGGCATCCTGGCCTGTATCAGGAACAGTGTGGTCAGCAGGAGCAGGGAACTTATTCTTCTCCTGTACTGTTCAGGCCACACCTTGAGTGCTGTGTCCACTACTGTTTTGGGTCATCCCAATTTAAGAAGGACTTTTAGATGCTTGAATGTGTTCAGAGGAGGGCAGCAAGGCTGGTGAAGGTTCTGGAAGAAAAGTTCTATGAGAAGTGAGGGAGGGAGCTGGAGAGGCTCAGTGTGGAGAAAAGGAGGCTCAGGCAGACCTGACCACTCACTACAGTGAGAGCAGCCACGTGGGGTCTGTCTCTTCTCCCAGCAACCAGTGACAGGATAAGAGGACACAGTGTGATGCTGCACCAGGAAAGGTTTAGGCTGCACTGTAGAAAGAAGTTCTTCATAGAAAGAGTGACTGGGCACTGCATGGGCTGCCCAGGGAGCTGGTGGAGTCACCATCCCTGGAGGTGTTTAAAAAAGGACTGGAGGTGGCACTCAGTGCCATGGTTTCATTGATAAAGTCATAGGCTGGACTTGATCTTAAAGGTCTTTTCCAACCTAGTTAATTCTGTAATTTTGCACAGACTCGAGGTTATTAGCTTGGGCTTAAGAAAAATAGTCTTTACCTGTGCAGAGTAGCAGAGTACCTCAGAGACAGATTATTGTTTTATTGCTTGTCTCACACAACCTATGTTCTCTGTTTATGTGCTGTTTGAAGGCTGCTTTTTTATCCAGCATTATCATAAGAAACTGGATGTCTACTCCAGTCACAATTTCTAGAAGACATTGATTTCTAGAAGACATTGATTTCTAGAAAACCACCTAAGGATTTTTATTTATTTATTTCTCACTGTAATTTGCAGAGAGGCCAGGGACAGATCAGCAAACTGGAGCAGTCTCACAATCTCTGGTGGTTGGGAGACTCACCTCTACTTGAAATCCAAGTACGAAGGCTTTCACAAAATCAGCTGCTTTTGTCAGAGCACTGAGATCCTTTGTCTCTTGACAAGTCTGCAAGACAAGAAGTTATGTTTGCAAGTTAAAACCAGGCAAGTTAGGAACAGGACTTAAAAATTCAGCCTGTGCTAGGAGGGGAGAGAAGAGAAGCTGCTGAAAATCCACACCACCACTGACTGAGGAGAACCCTTTGGGTGGAGAAAACCCCAAACCAACAGACTAAACTGCAACAGCAAACAGCAGAAAAAAGAGAAGGATGGTGATAGCAGGAGTTATTCTAATGACAATATTCTAAGGATGCCTTAGCAGGTGAATGAAACTCATTTCAAAGTTTTATATTCATGATGGATAAGGGCAAAATTAAATCAGCTTGATTAAGAACAAAAGTACCTTGCTTTTCACCAGGCATTTCATATCAAAAAGTGATGATAAAATCCCAGGGTTTTCTCCTGCACAGTTACTGAGTGAAACTGCAGGAGTTCCTGCTCCTCCCTACCTTTCCCCTCAAGTTATTTCTAGGAAGTGTAAATAAAGGATAATTCTGTCACCTTTATTCTGGTTTCTGCCACCAAACTTGTGATAAAATTTCATGGTTAGGAAGAAAAATTCCTGTTGTTGTCTGTATTTTTCACTATTACATTGGAAGATCTCACATCAATGTTGCTAATACAGCAAGTCATATGTCAAAACTTTGGATGTGCTCTTAAAAACTCCTAGTGAGAACATTGATTCCTCAGGAGGAGTAAGGTTGAAGAATGAGCATCTGCAAGAGTTACAGGTTTATACTGGTGTCTGTGCCCTAAAATGTTCCAGTGCAAACAAATTTCAAATGTTTCCTCTAGGTCCCTGAAAGAAAAGTCTGTTAAAGAAAAGTCACATGCTATTCAACCATGGGCCCTTATCATCTGCCACAAACAAAGGCATTAGAAGATTCAGTGCCCCCTTAAAAGATACTGTCAGGTAAGTTGTTTGGTAGCCTTAAATAGCTGGAAAACATTGAATTACAAAATTGTATCTAAGACATGGATGAAAATCCTTAATGCTATAGTACGTAACTTTCTCCTACAAAAATTGAATGCTCCCCCAGCTTCTGCTGGCTCCTTCTGGAACAGATTTGTATTTTTGTATTTTACTTGCAGTACTTGTTCTAAGCAATAATTGCCAGATTTGATCCCTGGGGAGGTAACACCAGTTTCCATTTTTCCAAGCATTATATGGGATTTACGACTTCTCCAGTCTTTAATCTGTGGACCAAGCATACCCAGTGAGGAGAGGCTGTGAATTCAGGAAGCAGAATCGCAGAAGGGTAAGGGGTTGGAGTAAGATCATCAACTGCCAAGCCCCCTGCCATGGGCAGGGACACTCGTCACTAAACCAGGCTGCTCAAAGCCTTATCCAACCTGGCTCTGAGCACTGCCAGGGCTGGGGCAGCCCTGGGCAGCCCGATACTAGTGGTGATCTCACCACTCTCACAGTAAAGAAATTCTTCCTAACACCCAAACTAAACTTCCCCTCTTTCAATTTGTACACATAACTCCTTGTCCTGTCACTACAGTTCCTGACAAGGAGCCCCTCTCCGGCTTCCTTGGAGGCCCTTTAAGACAGCGGAGGGTGCTGTGAGGTCTGCACACAACCTTCTCCTCCTCCAGGTACCGCGGAAGGCAGAAGAAGTTGCTCCCCTTACCTTGATCTCAACATTCCTCGTTTTCAAGTTGAACCTGATTTGAAGCTGCAGATGCTCCACGATGGGCGTGAATATCTTCATCCAGTTCTCCTTAAGCGGCGTGTACCTGTTGGCCGGAACAGGGATCTTCCTCAGCTCCCCTTTCCCAACCTGCCGGGGACGAGACACAGCGGGCCGTGAGGCGGGGCACGGCGGAGCCCCGGGGCCGGCCTTTCCCCGGCTCCCCGCGTACCCCCAGCGCCTCGGCGGCCACGGGCGGGAAGGCCGGCCGCTTGCTGGGCCGCGGCTCCGCCGTGTCCATGGCGGCTCCCGCCGCCGCCTCCGAGCCGCCCGCCCGCCGCTTCCTCCGGCTCCGCCGGGACACGACGCTGGTGAAGCCGCCGCCCGCCGCCGCCTGGGCGTCCATGTCGGCCGGAGCGCACACGTGGTGCCGCTGTCGGCGGAAGGGGCCGGGCGGAGCTTCCGCCGGGGCGGCGGCGGCGGCGGGGCGGGATGTCGGCGGCCGTGGTCGCGGAGCGGCCGCAGGTGGTGTCGCACGTCCAGCAGGCGCTGAGCTACACCGTGTTCGACTGCAAGTGGGTGCCCCGCAGCGCCCGCCTGCTGTGCCTGGGCAGCGCCGCCCGCGGCACCGGCATCATCCAGCTCTACGAGCTGTACGGAGCGCGGCTGGAGCTGCTGCGGGAGGTGAGCGCGGTGCCCTGGGGAACGGCTGCCGGAGCCCGGGGATGAAACCCAGAAGTTGATTTGCGCTTTCAATGTGCCGGTGATAACGTGTGTCGTTTCTTGCTCAGGGGTAACCTCATCGCTCTCCACAACTCCCTGAAGGGTTGTAGCCAGGTGGGAATCTGCCTCTTTTCCCAGGCAACCGCTGAGATATAAACTTAAGCTGCACCAGGGGAGGTATAGATTCGACATTAGGAAGAATTTCTTCACAGAAAGGGTGATTAGACATCGGAATGGGCTGCCCAGGGAGTGGTGGAGTCACTGTCTCTGGAGATGTTTAAGGAAAGACTGGATTTGGCACTCAGTGCCGTGGTTTGGTTGATAAAGTGGGGGCCGGCCGTAGGTTGGACTCGGCGATCTCCGAGGTCTTTTTCGACCTAATTGAGGCTGTGATGCTGTGATTTTGTTTACTGCCGTGTTTTATAGGTTGTTTTCTTGTGTTGCCTTATGGCTTTCTGCCTGTGTTTGGCTTTTTTGGGATGTTTTTTCGTTTGTTTCTTTGGGTTTCTTTTGTTGTTTGGGTTTTTGGTTGGTCGGTTGGCTTTTGATTGCCTTTTGGGGTGTTGGTTGGTTGGTTTTTTGGGGTTTTTTTGGTTGCTTTTTTCCCCTCGGATTGACCTTTGAGTGTTTGCTGCTTCTGAGGCAGAGCAGTTCCTCAGGTGGATAAGGCCCCACTAGGCCACATGCAGAATGTTTTTCTTCAAGACCAGCAAACTGGATCCTCTGCTTTTCTGTGCACAAGGACTAAACTTAAACTGTAGCTTGCCTTGGATAGCATTTTGATAATATTTTGCACCACATACCCCATTGTGTTCTGCTGACACTTGCCCCTGTGCGCTCCTGAGAACTGCGTGGTCTGTGGGTGTTTTTGCCTTTTCCTTGTGCTGACACAGACGTTTCCTTTCTTTAAAAGATCGAAAAGCCCAAACCTATAAAATGTGGAACTTTTGGTGCTACATCTCTGCAGCAAAGATACTTAGCTACAGGAGATTTCGATGGAAACCTTAACATATGGTAAGCACAGATATTGGAAGCGTTTTCACTTCATGTTGTCCGTGTCTGTCGGAACAGAGGTTTCTGTTTGTGACTTTTGCATGAGATGATGCTCTCCATGCTGCCTGTCATTGGGACCCAGTGCAAATTTTGGTGGCTGCTGTGTTTGGACCATGCCTGTTTTGTAGAATCAACACAGAATTCTGCAGTGATTACTTCAGTGCTGCTTCACTCATATCATCCGTGTGCAGCTACAAAAACCTGTTAAAGTTCTGTGAGGTTGTCTTCTGAAAAGAGGCTTTTGAGTGGCTGCACGAGTACAAGGGGTTGTGTTCAACCTAAATTTCATGTCTAGAAGTGGGAAAGAGCCATGAAACCCATGGCTGGATACAGTATTCACCTGAAGTTAAAGAGCAGTAGTCAGAGTTAGGTGGGGATCAATGAATCAAGACCCACTGACAGTAAAGCTAATTGGAGTATTTTGAGCTGTAGTGTGATTCATTTTTGAGCCTGGTGTGAAAACTGGGCCTGAGTGGTTGCTGTGGTGAATCCCACAACTGCCTTTACAAACAGGGAGGTCCAGAACAGGGTAAAACCTTCCAGAGCAGTCTAAAGCAGTAGCCAAAGAAGGAGTCAAACAAAGACTCTTGGTGCTTAGTGGTGATATTCATATTTGTTCTCATTTTTGTACAAATCCTGAGTGTCAAGGAAAAATGCCATGTTTTCTGTTCTTTTTCTTTCTTGCCTAGGAATTTAGAAGCTCCTGAAATACCAGTGTATTCTGTGAAAGGTCATAAGGAAATCATAAACAGTATAGATGGTGTAGGTGGCTTAGGAATTGGGGAAGGTGCACCAGAAATTGTGACTGGCAGTCGAGATGGTGAGTTAGTGAACTCTGCAAGTCTTTCCAGTTCCCCTGAGCCTGCAAGCTCTTGATGGCAGGGCACAGTCTGCCATCTGAACTAGTTACAAGCTCTTGCAACTAGTTCTTTGTACACTGTCTTTTGAGTCTTGCTTGGATTTCTCTAATTCTTCTAGAAGCCACAGATAAGCTAAAGGTACTGTTGTCACTGGGCATGAGACAGAAGGAACACAAACCAGAATAAATGCAAAATATCAGCTAGAGAAAATACATCCTTAAATGCTTCCACTCTGGTTTCTGTTTGGTTTTTATGGTTCTTTCTAACATCCACAAAACACAGTGAGGCTTTCTAGAATTGAAAGAGTTGCTCCTGTCTTTTGAATGATTAGGATGAAAAGCAAAGGGCTTTCCTGGGAAGGTGAACACAGTATGACACTGCATTCCTAACACAAAATCTCTTCTCTTTCTTTCCCAGGAACTGTGAAGGTGTGGGACCCAAGGCAGAATGACACTCCTGTGGCTAATATGGAACCTATACAGGGGGAGAGCAAAAGAGACTGCTGGACTGTGGCATTTGGTAATTAATTGATCTGATTATGACCGTTCCACCTTCTCATATGATTGTGCTTTGATGATTATCAATGTATTTCAGGATGTTATGGAATACTTTGTTTTGTAAGTAGCAGGTTTTGTTTTTCTGCACTGTTAAATTTATGTGTGAGATTTTTTTTTTTCTTCAGTTTTGTGGGTTTGTGATACATTTTTGACTCATTCTCTAATCACTTTTGGTCACTGTTTTTAGTTGGACTTGGTCATCTTAAAGGTCTTTTCCAACCTGAAATGATTCTGTGGTTTCACAGATAAGCTGTGCAAGCTTTTTTTATGATCCTAGGAATGTAAAAACAGTAAATCCAGCTGTGTGGTCCTGAAGGAATGTAAATGTTGCCATGTACAGGGAACCCATCACCGTTGTAGGATAATTCCAGCTACCAAGCATTAAGGATTTAATTTAAGAAAAGACCCTTGAAGCTTAAGACCTAATCAGAGAAAACAGCAAGGCTTGATGTGAGCTCTGTATTTTTCTTTGGAGAGAGCAAAGCTGCTTGTGTCCTACACAAGATTTTGTTTCTAGACCCTTCAGGTGTAAAAACCATCGGGTTCACCACCTCTTAATATTGCAACAGTAACTTTTTATTGTTGTTGTATAAATGTGAGTTGAAACTGAAGGTCTGGGGCTTTTGAAATTTACTAAAAGAGGCTAAAGAGGTTCTGTGTTTTCTGGTTAATTCCCTCTCTGTGTCCAGGCAATGCTTACAATCAAGAGGAACGTGTTGTATGTGCTGGATATGACAATGGGGACATTAAATTGTTTGACTTAAAAACCATGTCACTACGATGGGCGACCAACATTAAGAATGGGGTAAGGAAATCATAAAAGTGTTTTTCATTCCAGTTGCTGTGTAGGATGGAGAAATTAAAAGGATTCTGTCTGTGTGAAACTTACCCAGAAGATGTTTCTGCTGAGATTGTACCAAGGAATAATTTTTGTTAGGTTCAGCAAGTTGTAGCCCTCACATTCTTGATCAGGACAGGATGGGGTATTTTTCAGTGGGTTCATGTTTTCAGATGAATTTGTTTATTTCCTCTTTGGTGATGATGTTATTGTGGAAATAATCAATGATTAATACATACTTAAAAATCACAAAACACCCATTTCTTTAACAGTGGCTAAATTACAAGGCTGCATTTCTCTTGTTCTATATCCAGGTTTGCAGTGTGGAGTTTGACAGGAAAGATATAAATATGAATAAGCTGGTGGCCACATCGCTTGAGGGAAAATTCCATGTTTTTGATATGAGAACTCAGCATCCAACCAAAGGTTTTGCTTTTGTTTCAGAGAAGGTATGGGGAGACTGAGAATTTCTTTATAAGAGACAAACTTTCTAAATTCATGCTGTCAAATTACTACAGGTGTAGTACAAATAGGTAAGAAATGCCCAGGTTACTTTATAAAACTTAGTTGTGTTGTTTTTTGTTTAGTGAACAAAATCTGGTGCTAATTCAAGAAAAGGCACTTTTGTGGTGAAATTCTTTAGGACTTCCTTTTTGTAGAAAAGGCTGAGTTTCAGCTTAGTATCTCTTAGGTTTTTTCCACACTATCATTCAAAGCAGATAAGGTGTTGGAGGTACTTCATTCTGGATCAAAGAAATTTTTTTACAGAGTAAACCAATAAATTTTATTGATTGATTTATAAATAATTTTGTAATAAAATGTGAAAATAGAATTTGTTGTTCATTTAGTGCATTTAAGCTTTTCCTTGTGGACATTTGCAGACAGATTTGCATTAAGTCAGAGGATGTGCTGGGGTTTTTCCCAAAGTGAGAGGGATTCCTGTTCCTGTATGATCTTAGTGCCCTGGCTGAGGTTTGAGTTGTTGACTGTGTGTTGTGTTTGCACAGTATTTGTAATATATTCCCTTCCAGTAATGATTTCAAGAGATACCATACAATGAAATTAACCACCCACTGTGGGAAGGCTGGGCTCTCTTCGTACAAATGATCTCTGTTTTAAGATTCTGTGTCCTTTCCTATGAAATTCAACCCCAAATGACTTCTGTACAATGCTGATTTCTTTTTATTAGGCACAAAAATCTACCATTTGGCAGGTTCGGCACCTGCCACAGAACAGAGACATATTTATGACAAGTGGAGGATCTGGGAGCCTTCATCTCTGGAAATAGTAAGTGATCACTTCTCCAACCAGCACTAAGAAACCAACCATTTAATGTTTTAAGAAAGAATCTTTCTGAAAATGACGAGTGGGGTCCTGCTTCCAACCTCAGAATATCTGGTTAAAATTATTGCTTACAAATGCAGTAGAAAGGGTGATTTCAGTGTCAGTGCATGATCTGGAATCCTGAATTAATCCCTAAGAGAATGTGACAGCACAGGTGAATCTTGCCCTCGTTGTCTTAACAAAACGAAGATCTAATTATATCCTTGGTTAACAAAGTGATAAATGGAAAAAAGTGAGTTTCATAAAATTCTCACATGGCAGCAATTACAACTGAGAAGAATATTGACTTAATTAATGATTATGTTCACATTTTCTTACATTGCATGGAAAAATAATTTAATTGTCCTAAATGAAGTTGGTGCATTAAGTTTCAGAAGCATAGCTGTGATGAAATCTTTCTGCCTATGGTAAAAGCTGGCAAGTTAAAAAATGAAGAGCTATAGGAGAGGGCTGACAGGATTCAAAATTTCCTACTTTTTTTTTTCCTTCCATGAAATGTCTGCTAAAAGTATGCAGTGTAGCTGGATATGATTACTCATTGCTTTTAAGACATTTATTTGCCTTATCTGTAGAGCAGGAAATAAAGAGGATGATGATGTGTTTGCATCAATAAATTTCTCTAAGGACTTCTTTTTGCTTTGCTTTTCTCCTTGGCAGTGAGTATCCAGCGCAGCGCTCGAAGAAGGACTCGGAAGGATCTGAGATGGGGGTGGCAGGGTCTCTTTGTCTCTTGCAGAATGTGACTCTGTCAACACAGCCCATCTCTAGCCTGGACTGGAGCCCTGACAAAAAGGGACTGTGTGTCTGTGGGGCTTTTGACCAAACTTTGAGGGTGCTGATAGTTACAAAGCTTAACAAAATTTGACAAGAAAACTAGAATTCCTGATGAGAAAGCAATGTAGTTTGCAGTGTGTAAATATGGGAGGGGGAGCCCTTCGAGTTCTAATTTAATTTCTTCCTTAATAAAACTGGATTAAAGAAATAGAAGCCAGATTTTTCTATTGAAAGTTCAGATACATGCAGTTAGAGTTGTTTGGCTGATTGTACTGTGATGACTTGAAGTTACCTGGGCACAAGAGTTAACCTTCTAGAAATGTGAATTTACACTTTAAATAAAATGTGCCAGCGTGTGTTAACACAGCTCTGTAATTTCAGAGGTCACTTGGGTTTGTGTTCAGTTTACTCCTAGTGCAAATCTCTTCACACTTGTTAAATGGTTTGGCTTTATTATATATAGTATTGTCCACATGCATTCATGCAATGGGAACTACTACAGAGATTTGTTTTGTTATTGGATTTATTAATTAGAATGTTAAAGTGAGTTAGGATTCTTTAATACAACAGAGAAACGATAACAAGGGTTAACATATTCAGGTTTAGTGGAGTAAGGTTTTTATTGAAGATCATACTGAAATTAAACTATTGAGCAAAATGCACTGTTTTATTATTTTAATTGGATTTCCTATGAAGTTTATATGTTCTGTTGTTTTTATAGCCGTTTTCAACTTGATATTCTACAAATAAAATTATATATAGTGTTTTCTTAATATGAACAAAGCATGTTATTCAAATATCCAGAGATTTAGGGAAGTAATGTACAGAAAAACCTCACAGGCTATTAAACCCTAGACTTACTGGAATGGAGAAATCCTTCATGCCTGTGTAGCAGAGGGTGGGCAAGAGGACCATAAACACAGTGTGCCTGTGGAAGTCCTTGGTTTTAGTAGTTCATTGACACTCTCCTCTAGCCTGTCTGCAAACTTAGGTTTTTGCATCTCAGATTTAGCAGGGGGCCAGCAGGGATGAAATCAAAGGCAATGTAGGCTAAATATTTTGTGGAAGACAAAGATATATGAGATTCAGCTGTCTTCCCTAAGACTTGATTTGCTTTCAAGTGTAATATTTAGTGTATGATTTTTTTTTGACCCAAGTAATCCCATCTCCTTTCGTGCATGGTGTAGTGTTGAGAGCATATCCTGAAATTATTTTAAATGTTGTCCTTCTTAGGGTGCATTCCAGCAGGAGGGAATAGGGGGAACCATTACTCTGCACTCTTGGCTGCAGCTTGCTTTGGGGTGTGGAATTCAAAGAATTCAATTGCTTTCAGTCTAAAATGCACTGTCCAAAGATGGTTTCCATTAGCTTTGTGCTATCAATCAGATATACTCATTCAAAGGTGTGAAAGGCAGTGGAAATAGGTGAAAATATGGTTTCTCTCTTCAACAGTAACTCTGAGTCAAGCACAGAGTAAGGGAAGAAAATGCTTTCAGTGTAGGTACCTGCAAGGGAAAACAAAAATCTCCTGAGCACAGGACTGGGCTCTCAGTTCCATTTTTATGCACTTGTTCTGTAGCAAAAATGTCCCTTCTTTATTGAAACAACTCCAGGGAGATCTCCTAGTGGGATACAACTTAGAGCAAGAACTACTAAACAACAAGCTCCATGGGCCTCAAAAATACAAAATGTTTGTTACCTCTGTGCACTTAATTTTGAGATTCATTTTATTTCTTGTTTTGAAAATGAAGGAAGTGAGTAGATGGAAACATGGAAACATGACAGTTTGCATATCAGGAGCTTGCAAAAAACAGAGCCAGAGGAAAGCACAGATGGAAGGTGGTGTGTCCTTGTTCCTTAAAGGTTAAGTGGCTGTGCCTGTGTACCTACAAAATGAGAGTTACAGGTTGGAGAGAAGAGCTGTTGCTTGTGCCTGTGCTGTGCATTACCTCCTCAGCAGATTGATTTCTGCTTCTTCGAGGCTAAACCAGAAACTCAAGCAGACCCAAAGCTGCCTGTGGCAGCCCAGCCTGCTCTATTTATAGCCCTTCCCCCTCTTGCTGAAGGCTGGCAGCTTGCCTCTGCAGCCTGCAGAGCCGAAGTGTGTCCTAAATAGAAGCATAATGCATCTGAGATGTGTGCCCAGCCCCAGTGCTCTGTGACGCAGCACAGAGCGCTCTGGGAAAGCCCTGCCTCGCCCAAGGAAATGGAATGTGCTGCCGAATTTGGAGTGACTGCATTTAACAAGGGAGGGGGATCTGCCTGCCAGCTATGGCTCGTTTCCTGTGCAAACCATCCCTGTGCTCATGGAGGAAAAAAATCTGTTTGCAGGCATGACTGCAGCCTGTACCCAGGGACAGGTTGCACATTATTTGGGTTTGTGTTTTTTTAACAAGATGCTGTCCAAATCCCCAACTATCAAGTTTGGGGTTTCTGTTTCACAGCAGTATAGTTATTTTGAATTTCACCATTTGTATGGGTCCTTGTTTGTGTTTTTTTTAACAAGATGCTGTCCAAATCCCCAACTATCAAGTTTGGGGTTTCTGTTTCACAGCAGTATAGTTATTTTGAATTTCACCATTTGTACGGGTCCTTGGAGATGACAGCCCTCCAAGGTTTCTGTGCATGGAGTCAGTATTTGTGTACAACATACAGTTTTCATCACAAAAAAAAAAGGTAATTTACAATTTAGGCATGACTTGGACTGAATTTTAAGCAATGTAAGGCAAATGTAACAGTATGGGAAGCTACAATGCTGTCCTCTCACCTCTTCACAAACCACTAATTAGGGACAACATGGAATTGGTACAAAGAAGGAAGATGGGGAATTGCACAGAAAAAGAAAGACATCTGCTCTTCAGTGATTCCTTCAGAGACAGCAGACACAGCTTGCCAATACAGTTCAACTCATCTTCCCCAAACTGCTCTTTTCAAACAGATTAGGTAGCAAAGAGGGATTGTTTGGTTAAGCTGACTGATTTGTAAGTAAGAGGCTTGTGGCCTGCACATTCAGCTCTGTAACAAAGTTGTCTAAAGTTGGTATTGACAAAGTCTTAGGAAAGTGCATGGATTCACTGCTTTTTTTACCCCATTATTAATCCTGCATTTCCTTGCTTGTGATGCTGTTATTGATGAGTTTTCAGTTGCATGCACCCTAAACAGAACTGCCCACTCCTCAGAAATGTTCACACCACAGTCTGTTTGTCTAGCATGTATTTAAAGCCTTTATATAGGCAAAATATTCTGCAGTAGCAAAGCCAAGTCCCAGTACTTTGGGCAAGGGCAGCTGTTGACTCAGGCAGGAGCCAGGAGCTGTCACTTGGAGTGCAGTGGGATTTCTGTGCCTCTGGGCCAGGGTTATTCAGTGATGGAGACCAGTTCTAGCCTTGGCTGTTTCCATTACTTCTTGGCATTTTGGGAGGACCTGCTTCCCACAGCACAGCCTGCCTTTGGAGTCACACAACACTGGCCCACAGAGGACACTGGAAGTGGAATAGTGTTTCCTGATGGCTGCAAGAGTGTCCAGGGTCTCAAGGGCAGGGAGTAGCTGCCCCACACTCGGGTCTGTCTCCTCCTCAGCCACCAACAAGGGAATTGTCACAGAAGTTTTGCAGGATCCTGCAGGGAAGGTGATCACAGCAGGGCATCTCTTCCCAATAGTATTCTTCAGTGTTACATTCCTAAATGGTTGATCTGGGCCAATACTTTGCTGGTGTGATTCAGGACTGCAGCATGAGCAGGAGCTGCTTCTAAAAGGCACTATGTGTGTGGCAGCCCAGCTTTGGAGTCTAGCTCCATTTAACATGTTGTACAGTCACACATTTTATCAGTCAGTCTCTGAGCCAAGGAATGAGCCCACTGCTGCTAAGCTTAGTGCAGCTACAGCCTCTGGGACAGATTTCTCTTCAAAGAGTACTTTTCTCTCTTTCCAAGAGATCTCCCTCTCTCCTGCCTGTACTCTCCTGCCTCTCCAATCTTAGTTAAATCTTCTGTTGCCATCTCCATGTCTGGGCATGTGCAGAGGTGCACAACCATGTGAATTTCCCTGTAATTTCCCTCTTCTGTTATGCCTGGCAGTCAAACTAGCTTATGAAGATTGTATGGATTGGGGTTGCCTTTCCAGAAAAATGGCTCTTTCCACTCCTGTCAATGTGCAAGAGGCCACCCAAGGCTGACAGTCTCTGCTTCACACCCTGACCTCCTTCTGGGGTAGCCATGTATTTTAAGGAGTATTTTGATTGTCTAGAGCTTAATGATGGTGGCAGAAGGGTTGAGCCTTTATGGGTAAAAATCAGGGGGGCAGACCAACAAGTCATATACCCTGGTGGGAATCTGTTAGAGATCATCCCTCCAGGGTGAAAAGGCAGATGAAAGACTTTATAAGCAGCTGGGAATTTCACAATTGCTAGCCCTTGTTCTTGTGGGGGACTTCAACTTGCCAGATGTCTGCTAGAAATACAGCAGAGAGGAAACAGTTGAGAAGGTTCCTGAAGTGTGCAGTTGAACAGAGAGTGTTGGCTGGAACTTGGGAAAAAAAAGAGAGTTTATGACCTCTGAAAGAAGGGGCAGGCAACTCAGGAGGACAAGGATGTCATGAAGGTTTATTGAGTGAGAAAATCTGAAGGGCCAAAGCCCAGATAGAACTTAACTTGTCTACTGCCACACAATTAAAAAAAAAAAACCTTCTTAAATGAGCAACAAATGGAGGGCCGAGAATCTCCATCCTTTACTGGATGCCAGAGGAAACACAGTGACAAAGGATGAAGGTGAAGGCTGAGGTACTTATTGCCTTTTTTGCCTCAGTCCTGAGTAGAAGACCACAAGGAGCACCTGAAGGAGCTGGGGTTGTTTAGCCTGGAGAAAAGAAGGCCCAAGGGAGACCTTATTGCTCTGAAAGGAGGTTGTAGCCAGATGAGAGTTGGCCTCTTCTAGGTAACAAGCAACAGGATGAGGAAATGGCCTCAACTTGCACCAGGGAAGGTTCAGACTGGGTATTTGGAAAAATTTCTTCACTGTGGTGAAGACACAGTAATCAAGCTTTGGCAAAGGCTGCCCAGGGCAGTGGTGAAGTCACCATTCCTGGCAGTATTTAAAAAGGACCATGGAGATGTGGCACTTAGAGACATGGTTTAGTGGTGGGCTTGGCAGTGCTGGTTAACTTGCTGATCTTTCCTAAGGATTCCCTTCTAAACAATGGTATGATTATATGGTTCTTAAGCATGGCAGTGAGGCTGAATATTTTCCATCACTATGAAAAGTCCATCAGCAGCATAAATAAGCACAGGCAAGCTCTCCTAGGTTGCTTGTGATTTTAAGGTTATGAAACATTGAAAACATTCTCTGAAGCCAGAGGACGTGTGGGTTGCAGAAGAGCAGTAAAGCTCACAGAACTGCACAGCAACTGAGACATGATGGGACCTTTTCATGTGACAGTGGATCAAAAATAGTAGCTCAGCCTGTCTACCAGATTGCATTGTATCAGTTGCTCACTATTAGACTGACTGTTAGAGCTTTGCAACTGAAATTACTCTTTCCTTCAAGTAAATTCCTAGTTAACTCCCTAAGTCACAGCAGCATTTGGAGTGTCTTCTTACAGTAAAACCCACCACTGGCAAAATTCAGGTAGATGCAGCTAATGAAAGCAGTTCAGTTGCCTCCCATGCTAAACATTTCATTTTTAGGTCAGCAGTGTTCCTGCAGAGATGACAGAAACCCTCCTTGCTTCCTTCTGGCACAGCTTGACCAGGCAGGACTCAGTGGCCTGTTCAGCAGATGTGAGGGACAGACACTCCTGCCTTGCAGAAGTGTGTGATGGCACAGGCATGTGGCATCTTCATATCCAGCAGTAAACACTGGTTCCTGACATTTCCCTTCCTGACATTTGCATTCCCTTCTTCCCACATTCTGCTGCTGCAGAGTGCATAGGAAACCTAACAGCAGCCATGCTGGGTTAGGCCAAAGACTTCTGTCCTGATTATTCAGGGGGCATGTGCAGATAAATAAATATTAAACTGGGTCCTAAGTTTTATTTACTCCTAAAGTTGTCTTAGGCTTTCTGTTAAACAGAGTATAAAATCCATGATTCCACTGAATTTAGGCACAGAAGCTAACAAGTGACACAGGTGGAATGCCAATGCATTTAAAAATAAACCTCAATTTCTAATACAATTTACTTCCACAATCTTAGTAAAAGAGAGACAGCTGGAAAAAAAATTACAGCTTTACCTACTAATTGGAAGACATGCAATCTTAGAACAGTATTGGACCAAATACTGTACACATGATAGACTGCTTTCAATTTATTTCTACAGTTTCCATATATACATGCATTTAAGCTAATATATATAAGGTATAGATACCTATATGTATGTAAGATATAAGATATATAACCTAAGATATATATACATTCAGTAAATAAGGCCTTGTATGTAAAGTAACCCAGTACTTCACCACATCCTGTCATTTAATCTAGCTGGCATGAACACAAGCTCTTTTGATCTGCACCAACTATCACTATCTCAGTGTGGATCTCATACTCCCTATCTGTTATGTTAAAAAAGCTTTAATTAGAGGGCTTAAGCTAGTCTTATTGAATTATATTATTTTTCCTCCCTAAACCAAAGCTATATCAATCTCAGTTTCCCTCCTTCCATGTACTTTTGCATCTGTATTTTGATTAGAAATCTTATGTTTTCAAAAGACAAAAGAGTCTGTGCTTAGTAGGTTTAAAGCCATTCTAATTTAATCTAAGAGCAGGGAAAAAAAGGCATTTCCAGGTGAGTCTAAGTTCACTTGGGCTTAAGATACCACATATGCTGCCCCTAAGTTCAGCAAAGTGTAACAGAACATGGAAAGTTTAGGTTACATTTCCTTTCCACTGTGCTAATGTTGCTACTATAGGATTTTAGTTGCTGAAAATGTGGGTTAGCCTCAAGACTCTCTTCCCCTTCTTTCCCCATCTAGCAAGTAAGAAAACCAAAACTGGCAGTCAGACAGACACCTTGGTCTCTCTTCCTGCTCTCACCATCTGCATTGTAATAAATCACTGCAAAATCTCTCTCCCTGCATACATCTGGTCTCAGCAGAATTCAGGCAGAGACATAAATTCCCATAAACAGGGCATCAAGCCAGGCAGCTGCCTGTCACTGTCCTTTTAGGAATGTTTGTCTCCTGATTTACCAGAGGCAACATTGGGTACTCACCCTTCTTCCACCCAGGAACAAGTTGGGCAATACTGGCAAGCAGATGGAAGTTTGTGCTTCAGTTTATTCCTGCTACACCCTCTTCTGGTAACTCGCTGGTCTGCCCACACATGGGACTGCAGCTTCATTAGATTACACTGCAAAGAAATTAGATTGAAAATTCATTAGATAACACTGCCAAGATGTGGGCCTCACAAAAACAAAATGCCTATTCCAAAAGGCCCAAGGTGCCCTTCAGACACAAGTGTACTACGTACATGAAAATCTCCCAAACTGGTCTGCTGGCCAGATTTTTGGTCTGATTTTAGAGTCTGTATTTTTATCCTGCCAAAGTTTTATTAACCCTTTTGGTTACAAGCAGTTTCTAGTAATCTTTGTTACATTCACACCAGATGAATCCAGGCTGTATTTTTTAATTTATATTTTCTTCTGCATGTAAAAAGCTTTTTCAGTGGCGTTGTTTCAGGGGGATGGAGTTGCCATGGCTGGTCTGTACATCAGGCTGTGGTGCTCTGCATGGCCCAGGCTGTGTCATGATTCCAGTGAGGCCAAGACTACAGGATTTTGCTCCACAAAGAACATTGACTTTGCAGGAATCATTATGTTCTATGTACACTGGATGAGATGCATCATAATAATGCAGGAATTATGTTAAAGATGCCAGTCACTTTGACTGTTTTGGCAAAAATATTCAGGATTGTTTTGTTTTGGGAACGACAGAGAAAAATTAATGATCATTCATAGGCCTGTCAAATGGAATGGTTTCTATTAAGTACCAGATGCCAGTACAGCTTTTTGTGAATAGACTTGTCTATAGATATCCATATATAAAATAATAATATATTTTCAGAGTGGCACCAGCATAAACCATTTGAATTACATGAGCTGTATCTCAACCAGATTTTGGCTGGGATAAACACGAATTCTTAACTCCTCACTCCTTGCTCTTGAAAACCAAACAGGCAGTGCAACCATTTTAAGCAGAAAATGAACGCTTTTATAGCTAATAATCTCCTGAGTGAATTGGCTCGAGAAACTCCAAGACATGGCACTCAGTGTAGGAACTGCAGTTAACTGAACAAAAGTATAAAAGTGTGGCAGTCCAGAGCTAGAAGGAGCAAATCTATAACAAATGTAAGCCAGTAGAAGGAGACAGAGCCACGCTGTATGGCCAAGGAATACAGAGCACAATCTGCACTGCATTAATGCTCTACGTGGTTACAATCCTCTGCAAACAGAGTTGGCTGAATCTGAACATTGATCAGCATGTGTTGCATTTTCCTTTGATCTTGTAATTGAAACAAAATATTGGGTTTAGGAAATAAGCCTCTAGCAACTATTTCTACCTAACATTTGGTAAATCAATTAGCCTATCAATCAAATCCCCTCTCTGTATTTCCTGGTCTGTGACATGTGAATACTGAGGTAAGAATGAACTACACATACATTAAGTGTTCTGACCTCCTTGTAGACATTTGGCAGTTACTAGAAATGCAAAGTATTATTCTATTTAGGAGTGCAGGTCTTGTTAATTCTCTGCTACCCTTCAGACTGTTCCACTTCTGAACATTTTGAGAAGAAACCTCTCCTAAATTCCCTTTTATTTACAGTGCAGTTGTACTAGTAAAAATGAACATGAGAAAATAATTAAGACTGTGTTTCTTGAAAATAAGAAATGGCTAAGAAAATGCAGTAAACAAAAGTATTATTACACTAAAATACTAGCACACAGTGGGGACACCATTCTCTACCCCAGTGATTTTACCACCTGTATGTCTCCCACATATAGCTGAAAGGCTTTTAAATAATCCCCGTGTTTGCTGCTTTTATAATACTCATAAAAAACAAGGTTTTATTCATTTGCAGTCACTTTGGGTTGAAACTGAAAAGTTAGACCTCTAAATCTCCTGTAGGAAAAGGAGACAAGATGTAAACAAGTAACAATGACATCTGAAGATCTTCAGATATGCTTCCAACTGTGACTAGGGAGAAAGACTCTCATTTGGAGTACACACTGATTTAATTACAATTGACATAGTATAGCACTTAGATGATGTAAACCAACTTATCAAAAGGAAGCTCACTTTTGTGGAATTTTTAAAAGCATTGAAGGTGCATTGAGGTGTACTGAAGCCAGGTAAGTTCCCCAGCTTCTACTTCTGTTTCCCCTAGAGGTATAACTCCACTTTCCCCAGCCTTGAACTTGTCCTTCTCCAGACAGGATCTGTTTTTCTCTTCCTCTAGAAACTGCTGCTGAGCAAGCCAGCTCAGCACATTCCCACAATTTAGCCAGGCACAGAGGCTCCTGGTAACCTATAGCTGAGTGGGGGCCCTCTTCAACTATGACAAAGGACTCCAGTGATCTTATCTTGATCTGCCTTGGAGGGGAGAGGCTGCAAAATCTGAGTTACAATGAGCTTCAGATGAGATTGTGAACAGGAGGCAAAAAGAGGTCTTTGGCAAGTAATGCTATTACTTTTGATGCAGATACTGACTTCTGCTTTACTGTTTATCAGGATGTAAACCTGTAAAATGTGGATCTTATCATTGGGAGCCACAGACGTGTTGGTACAATCATCCAGTCAGTGAGCTCTTGCAGTGGGGAAATATTAATCTCCTGCATTTTGAACTCAGATTTATTTGCTGAAATCTTACAGAATCCTAGAATGAGGGGACCTTAAAGATCCTCTAGTTCTAATCCTCTGCCACGGGCAGGGACACCTCCCACTAGACCAGGCTGCTCAGAGCCCCATCCAGCCTGGCCTTTCAATTACAGGGATGGGGCATTCACTTCTCTAGAAGTGAATCACCACCCTCACAGTTAAGAATTTTTCATAACACCTAATCTAAAACTCCCTTCAGTTTGGATCCATTCCCCCTTGTCCTGCCATCACATGTCCTTGTAAAAAGTCCCTCTTTATCCTTCTTGTGGGTTCCCTTCAGATACTGGAGGCAAATAGATCACCCCTAAGCCACTTCTTTCCAGGGTGAACAACCAATTCCCTCGCAGAAGAGGTGCTCTGTCTCTAATCATTGTGGCAGCCTCCTCTGGACTTGTGGAGAAAAACAGTGGAGAAAAACAGCCAATAACACAATTAGAAACCAGCTCTCACTTGAGGGTGAGGCAAAGATGTGCAGCGCCAGGCAGGACCCAGTGCCAACGCCCTGGGATGACCTCGTGCAAGCTCTGGCTTTGGGAGACCATCTCTACACATGGTTTGTGCCTCCCTTTTGCCAGGAAGCAACTGTAAGAGCTTGGGGACAGCTGGAGCTATGTCATGCAGGCTGTTTACCTTCTCCACTCAGAGGAGCCAGCAGCTGGAGAGCATGTCCCTGCTTCAAAAGAGCATCTCCCTCCACACCGCAGCATCCCAGAAGAAAAGGGCCCAATGTGTGTCTCAAACACTGGTAACTGGATGGCTGTGGAGCCAATAAATCAGACAGGAATCCCATCAGACAAGAATTCTTGGTAATAACAAAAGACGTGGTATTAACATGCTGTGAGGAAGAACAGGTTGTGACTGGAGAAAGGAGCCATGAGGAGGTTAGGGCACCACTTTTATCGGGCAAACATCCTTGCTGAAGCTCCTGGAGATAAGCACAACATACCACAGTGCAAGCACAGGGATGAAGCCAAAAAGGGGGTACAGACTTTAGGGTGGATAAAGACCACTTAAGACCCTTGACAGAACAGACTGTGCATGACAACTAGTGTACATAGAAAGAGAGAAAACGAGTCTTCAGGGCAGGGAAACCTATACATAAAAAGGTATCCCTGCCCTGGACATCAGCTGGATCCCTTTCCCTTTCATCTCTTCCTTTCCCCCTTCCCCTTTACGCCAACCCCACTGCCGTGCTCTCGTCGCGCACGTCAGGGACTACCCTACGCCAGCTTCTATGCCATGTAAACACGATCTCCTAACCAAACGCGGTTCTTTGCGGACCCCACTGCCCGCGTCCCTTCCGGAAGGCTGTCCCTTCGGGAACACTGTCCCCTCCGGGCCGGCGGGCTCCGCCGCCGCTCCCGCCTCCCTCCGCGGCCGTGTCGTCAGAGCCGGGCCCGGCCCCGCCCGCCGCCGCCGTGCCCGGAGCGCCGCGCCGTGCTCGCCCAGCCGCCCGCAGGTAAGAGCGGCCACCCGCGGCTGTCCCCCGCTCCCCGGGGCCTTCCAGTGCCTTTCCCGAGGCCCTGGGAAGCGGGGAGGTGCGTTGTGGGGAGGCAGGGCCGCTGGTGTTGTCGGTGAGCGCGGTTTGCGGGGATGGCGGCGTGGTTCGCGTTGGGAGGGGTTGTGGAGATCGCGTCGTTCCAACCCCCCTGCTATGGGCAGGGACGCCTTCCACTAGAGCTCCATCCGGCCTGGCCTTGAAGGTTTAATGTAGAACATGCTCATGACTTACTTGTACGTGAAAAAGAGAACATAAGCTTGTTTGGTTTGGTTTTTTTTGTTTTTTTTTTTTTTGTTTTTTTTTTTTTTTTTTTTTTTTATGGATGCTCTGTAGCCGCTAAACGGTTCCGTTCCTGTTCAAAATTATCAAAAATAACGTCGCGCAGCTTGAGGAGCCTTGAGAACGTGGCTAAGCTTTTCAAAGAGAAGGTGCGGTGTGCATGTACAGGCCATTGAAAGAGTTAAGCAGCACCTCACAGAAAAGCAGGTGGTACCCAAAGTTGTAATGAAATTTCTGTGTCTCTCATGTTGCTGCAAAGGTCAAAATGTCCCTTTCCTTGTGCTTTGTCACAGCTTTCTGACTACAAGCGGAGTTGCTGCCAGCTGGGCTTTGACTAGCAAATTCAACTTTAGGTGATGCCAATTAAAAGGCCTCATTTTTGGGACACAAAAATGGAAGAACTGGAGTTTAAAATCAACATTGAAAGGTGTCTGGCGTATTTTTTCGTTTTAAAAGTATAATAAACCCACCTCAAATCTGGATGCTAATCCTGTGGCAGTATGACCATTGGTAAAGAAATGAGAAGACACTCAGCCCAGGGCTCCTCTCCAGAATGTGAGAAACTCGACAGTAATTGGTAGAATTTTCAGGCTTCATATCAGAAAATCAGTGCACAAGTCACACCTTTCTGATAAGTGCCTTTCTCTTGGAAGTGGCTTAAGATTTTTAGCATTGTTTTTTTTTTTTCATCTGTGGTCTGCTTTTCCTCTACATAAATAAACAGTGTAGTGGAATGGACTGGCCACCGTAGCTCCAGGTAGATGCTTTTTTCCCCACATCAGTAAAACTGATGCTAAAAACACAATTTTCCCACAGTTACTGCATTTTATTGAACCAAAAAATGGGTCAACATGCTTCTAATAGTGACCAGCCAAATAAAAATAATAGTTAGCACAGTCAAATAAAAACCAGCCAAAAATACATTTGAATTGCTGTTCAGAATGGTGCAGAGAGGCGCTGCATGAATTTCAAATACAGACAATTGCATTCTGGTAAAGGGAAGTGCTTTTTTGTGTATTGTGGTACTAGTGGCTAAAGGAAACTGGCTCAGCAGTTTAAAAGGATTGAAAAAACCTCTTGGCTTTAATTCTGGATATTCATATTCGTGGTGCTGATACCAGTGGAGAGTGACAGCAGGTTTTAAAAGTAGTAAACTCTCCATAGTTTACAGGAATACAGGAAGTGCAAACTCTAGGCAGGTCATTTCCTGCTTGCTGCAAATTTGGTAGGACAGAAGTATTCAGTACTGATTGTTGTCCCCACTGTGTGATTTGTCCAAGGAGACAGTCTTTTGCTGCACAAGAACTTCCTGGTAGGTGCAGTGCCAAGAAAAAAATGTGTTTTAAAGGCCAGGTTAGAGAGACAAATTTAGTATCACTTTAGAGTGAACTTGAAGTGTGGAAGCTTTCATGAAAACCTCTCATGAAGAAGTGCTGCACATACCTGAAGAAAGCTTGTTTTTTTTATTGTACTTATGCAGGGTGTGCTGATGGAGCTGAGAGAGCCAGGTTATACTGGATTTGTTCAGAAGAAGAAGCCACTGTGTCATCAAAGATGTGGAATTTGGGTCAGTTGATTACAGAGGGTAGAAGTGTTTTATGAATCGTGCAGATGGAGTTGAAGGTTTACATCAATAGATGAATGAGGGATGTTTAATCCAAGCTGTTTTCCCATGGGATATCCACTGTTGGCCAAAGTGTAAATGAGCCTATAATATTATTCTCTCCCTGAAAAATTTAATCTCCTTTTAACACAGATGAGAATAAACTTTGCAAATCCTTTGAACTTCAGGTGACTCAGTGGCATCAGCAAAAGACTGATAGATGTGAGCTGTTTTTTAGGATGGCTCTGTGCAGACTTTTATGGTGGCTTTGAAGGCAGGGATTTCTTGGCTGTTTCCCAGTTATAATATATGCAAATTATGCCCTGCTTAACTACCATGGCTTGAGTTGGGATATTTTTAAGGGAATCAAGATAAGTCTAGTGGTGTATACCTGGTACTGCATTGTAGCCTTTTTTACTTTTGCTGTGGAAATCTTTCTTGCTAACAGGATTGAGCTGGCATTGCAAGAGTGCTCTGGTGGTTCTAGGTTTGCTCTCCAGCTGCCCCAAGCAGGCTTGAAAGGGCAAAGCAAAACAGCCCTGTGTTCCCACTGGTGACTAGTGGGCAAGTAATTATTTATTTATCAGCAATAACGCCTGTCTGTCACAGATGTTTTTTTGTACTCAGAACTTTGCAAACATGGCTTTCTCTGCCCTAAGGAGGTTTGTGGCCAGACAATCTAACCCTCATCTCTGGTAGCTTTAGGTTTAGGATGCTGGTTGTTCTGTTGCCCTACAGCCACAGCAGCGAACTGCAGTGTTGGAGCAGAAGTGATGCTCTGCTGCATTTGCACATCAGCTGCATCCACTGCAGGTTGTGAGTCAGAACTCACAAGAGGGAGGGCAGTGCCACTTTTCAGGAGCTGACACACATGGTTTGTCATGTTGGTGAAGTTCATGTGTTTATTTTCAATTTGAGAGCACTTTTAAGTGTCCTGACCAAAGGGTTTGGGGTTTGCTGTCTCTAGTTTGTTTTTTCCTCGATGCAATCTGTAAATATCCATAAAAAGAAGAGATAATCTAACTACCTAATCTGATTTTTATTAGGTGAATAATCTGAAAAAATAAAACATCTGAGCTAAATATGAAGAAAAGGCCTTTTAGTACTTAAGGAATACGTAAGAATTAACATGATGCATGAATTGCAGTATTTCTCAGAATGCTAAATTGCTTTTTGTCCTCTGTTTGCATGTTACAAAATATTTCAAATACACCATTTTTATCCTGAACTTGCAGTTTTTATGCCAGCTGAAAACCAGGTGCATGATGCTAGCATGAGCTAGCATTTTTCATTTTTGGTGTCTGTCTTAAGTGGTTTCCTATTGCCACCTTGACAGATGCATGTAGCTTCCACTGCTTTCCCAATGTATCTACAGCAAAATCTCTCTCAGAGGTACTTAAGGCCTAATTAGAGTTTTTATCTTTCAGTATGACAGGCTTTTGCTGGGGGCAGGGGGGGGGGACATGAGCAGGAAAGGAAGTTTGGTTTTGCTTTTTAAGCCAACTGACAATTGCTTTCTAAGGCTTGTGTTAAATCACCTCTAGATATATTAAAAGATTATTCATTAAAGCCACATGAAAATTGACTGCAGTTTCTCTTTTTCCTGGGTGTGCCTTTCTTAAAAGGGGTCTGTAGTTCTTCTCTTCGTTCTCCTGGAAGATAAATACAGCTAATTTTGCTGGTAGTATTGTGCACAATCACCTGCATTTTGTTTGTTTTTATTTAAAATACCTTAATATAGCATTTAACTTGGTTGTATCTTAGGTCCATAGCCATGTTAACACTACAGCAAACTGCTTTTGATTGTCACCTGTGTAGTTGTTTTTATAGTCTCTGCAGTAGTTGACATATTTTTTCCTTCTCCTCTTTATATTTGTGTCTTTTTTTGTGGTTTGTTACTAATGTCTGATATTTCCCTCCCTTTTTTGCAGTTTGATTTATAGTATATTGATATGCTGACTGCAAAGAGAACAAGGTGCTCCTTTGTTTTCTAACCAGAAGTTTACATAAATGTAGTAATTTTTCTGCATAAATGAGGATTTATTGAGAATTTTTCAGAATTTTCAGAATATTCAGAAATTTTCCACTTATGGAAACAAATATTTTTTAAACAGACCTAAACTCAATGCATGAGTTTTCTCATTAAAATGGTTTACTTTTGCAATCCTTTTCTTCCTCAAATACATATTCTTATGTTTTTTTCCCAAAAACATCATGGCAGCTCAGGGTTATTAAAAGGGAAGTTTGTTTCTGGTAAGTTGGTGTTATGAAGTTGTACAACATTTTTCATCACAGTTTTTTTTTGCCTCAGTGTCTTTAATCAAAGTAGTCCATTTCTTTTGTGTTTTATGTTTATGGGTTATTAACTTTTTTTTGCCTTCTCAAAATGAAAGATCTTTTAAAGTGTTACCATTGTAACACAACCACAGGTTATGTGTTGTGCATCATAGGTCTTATTGCTTGATAATGAAAATTCTGTCTTATTTCCTTTAGAATTCCTCATTGTTCACATTTCTTACCTAGCTAGAAATTTTCATTACTTCTCTTATCTGAATATTTCTACTGTCCTTAATTTTTAAAGTGAGAACTCGGTGCTGAATAAAATCTGGTTGAAAGTCAGTGAATTCAAATCAGAAAACCTGTCTAATAAACACTGTCTTCAGGGACTGCCTTAAGTTTTTCCTTGTTCAAAATACAAAAAGAAACTCTTGGAGAACCTCGAGGAAAATTTTGTTTGTTGTTTAATAACTGAAGCATAACTATTGAGGTCAGTATAGCTTTTGTATGTTTAGAGAGTCGTGGAGTTCCTTCTATCCTTGTCATTCTCCAGGTGTGAGTACACAACCCATGTGTTGATTTTGGCAGAAACAATTTTGTGGAGTTTCTGGTGTACACATTTTCTAATGTAGTTTGCTCTTGTTGTTGATGTTACCAAAATTATTTTAGGCTGTTGACTGCTGCCTCATTGTTGGCGTGTGCCAACACTGTGACATATCCTGCTTAGAGATTAGTTATGCTGAAAAACAGTGTAATGAAAAGAGAGGGGTCCCTACACAGCAGGAGTAGAAACTTGCTAGTTCCTGTTGAAGTGAATAGAAAACACAAATTTAGTAATTTCTTCCTGCTCCCCAGGCAGAAGCAGCAGACTTAGCAGTGCAGGGTTCTGTACACAGGCTAAAGGGCAGCCTTGTTCCATTGAAGTGAGATTGTTGGTGGTTAAGAGTTTTCCTTTTTTTCTTTTTTTTCTTCCTCTCATGGAATTTTGTCCCATTTGTTGTAAGAGACAATAACAACCGGTACTTATGAGAGACAAAAGAAATGGCCAAGGTGGAGAACGGGTGAGGCTGGATACTTTCTTACCTGAGGGGCTTTTTCTTGGGAAGGGCACAGATAAAGCTGGCACTGGGTTTATGTTCTGTTTGTTTGCCTTGTTATAGATACACATACTAGTAAAGAACTGTTATTCCTTTCCCCCGTATTTGTGCCTGAAAGCCTGTTAATTTCAAAGTTAGTAGATCAGAGGGAAGTGGGTCATATTCTTCATTCCGAGGGAGGTTCCTCCCCTCCTTCGCTGACACTTTCAAACCAAGACACCGATGCAGATTTTTCCCTTTCCTTGCTAATAGTGTTAAGTAAATAATCAGTGATATGAGGACAAACACAATTCCTTCTGGTTCATGAGACAGGCAACGATAGCAAAATGTATTACAGACTGTATTTGTTATCTTTTCATTCTATATTCACACACACACAAACAGTGTTACTGTGAATGTCAGAAATAATTGTATTGGTATTCTGCCTTTCTGTGGGCAGCATCTTGTGGTTCCAGCTCAGCTTTCTTCCTCGGGTCTGCCACTCTTAATACTTAAATGTGTGGTGTGTGGGTTACATGCTGGGGTAGGGAGGGGACCTTTAGCATGGTTGGCATTGTCATTCTGTCCTCAGTGTGAAAACCAGCTCTGACCAGGATGAGCAGTCATGCAGCTGAGTAGGATTATAATTCTTAACTATGCAAACAATAGCAGTGAAACTGGGCTTGTGAACTGGCTGATCATATTTCTGGAATATGCACACTGGTGCAGTTAAAACTCAAGTTGCAGACAAGCTTGGGTAGCTCCACACTGGGTTTTTTTTTTCCAATGTCTTCCTTTTTTACCTCCAAGATACAGTATAAACACAAGGAAACCTCTCTCACACATCCCATGCTCTTGCCAGGGAAAGATCAAATCATTACCTAGAACAAACTCCAGTGATGTGACAGCTTTTTGCTGTTTGTACTGACTGTGTGGCTCGGTGTTCATAGACAAAGTGCAGTCTCTCCAATTTCTGTTCCCTCCCTCTGTACTCAGCATCTGGAGAGTGGGATTGTCACACTGATTCTAAGAAGAAAAGTCTGCAGTGATCCCACTGTTCTTGATGCACCTCACCAAATAGGCAGGAAAGTTGAATATTTCTTTTCTCCTTAGAACATTTGAAAAGTTGTTGCTCAGTAGAAGTTGCAGAAAATAACATAGCTCTAACTGACATTAACTCCCCAAGATAATACATGATTTATAACTTAAGAGGAATTAAAGATATTGATTATAAACCAGTAGCCATCCCATGGTACTATAAATTCTGGGAAGAAAAAAAGGGGTGCTTTGGGATTTTTCACATCTTATTTCCCAGTTGCTGTGCATTGATGTGTTGACAAGATTGCTAGAGTATTTGAAATCCCAAAATCAACTCAGCTTTGTTACAGGTAGTTATGTGGGGGATTATAATACCCCATAGGGACTTCAGAAAACTGGATACAGGGTTCCCAAGAAGAATTTTTTGGACCTAGTCCTAAATGAACTGACCATGACATAACTGGTGCTGAAGTAATGTCTGTTCCTAAGACAGACTGAAGCTGTATCCCCATTGCTTTGGTTTGTGGTTTGTTTGGTGTTTTTGGTTAGTTTGTTAGTTTTGTTTTTGCTTTTCCTGGTATCCTAACTGCTGCTTGGTGTAGCTCTTTACATAGTGTGATTTATAGAGCACTTCTTTTAAACATGCAAATAATTTCTTTCTATCACAGATCATAAAAGCTCAATAATGTTTTAGGACTGTTGCAAGAATAGGTACTAAAGTCATGTAAATTGTAATGCTCCTCTGTGCCATTTTGCACAGGGAGATATCCCTAATTACAGGACCTTTACCTGTGCTGCTGCTGACATTACCTGCTAGAACTCTTCACATTTCTTACAATGTTGAATGAATGAATGCTAATACTTTGTGTTGTAAATTGCAGTCTTTTGACCCTGTAGGTACTTAATGGAAAGCATTATTATTTTTGTTTCCACTTTCCAGATGGAAATGTCAGAAGATGACAGTAACATGGAAGAATACCCCACTGAAATTCACGATTATCTCGAAGCATTTGAAAAGTCTCTTGGTTCTGTAGATGAGATGCTGAAGACAATGATGTCAGTTTCTAGGAGTGAGCTTTTGCAAAAGGTAGGTTCTTTTCCTTTTGAAAACCTTTTCCTTATTAATACACAAATACTTGAGGGCCTGAACTGGAAGAGAAGGCTCTGTTAGGCCAGCACTGAGAAATAACAAAAATGACACTCCTACACTTGACACTTACTGTTAAATTCTTGCATTTCTACGAAATCCAGACGGTGTGAGGAGCTCCACAGTGAAACACATCCTCTTCCAAGCTGATAAGTGATGATCTTACCAGTGAGTCATTTAACTCGAGGACATAACAGCTTATTCCTGACCTTCCTTAACTTGCTCTTCCAGAATGGAGAGGTCATTCACGTTTTTCACTGAGATTTCTTCACAACAAACTGAATGGAGCTGGTGTGCCCCAGCAGGATGTGAAGGTGAACTGGCAGAAGTGAGAATTGATCTGATTCCAGAAGCCTAGACTTGCAGAACCTGAGCTGTCTCCTCTAGCTGTGCTATAAGCATAAGTCTGCAAAATGTGGCTTTTTTATCAGAGCAAGGTAGTGCCTGAGAATTTCATATAAACATCTCTGTCTTGTAACATTTAAAGCCTAACATGTAATTTCATTCTGTAGGGCAAGAAAAAGGCAGCACATGAGGGAGCTTCTTTATCCCGTGAGGATTTCTTACACAAATAAATTATGAAGAGAACAGTCTTGACAACACAGATCTTTTGACAGTATCCATGTTAGAACTAGTGAGCTGTACAATGATGTTATCAGAGTTTCTGGAAGTCGTGTAGGACTAAAATAATAAATTGACTTTGACAGTCAAGGGAAACAAAAGCCCCTTCATTACTTTTATTCTTCCTTTGCTTTATATCCCTGAGTATTCCACATGCATTGAACACTCAGTCAGTGTGCAGTGTTAGCATTCATTGTTTGTATATTGATGTTTGAGTTTCAGCAACTTTTAAACTTTTTTTTTCCTTCCACTGATAGCAACAACTATTTTGAATTAACTTTCTGTGGAAAAGCAGGGACTTGCTTCTGACTGTGTAGCCCAAGAGCTACATGCTAAGGGATTGTGCTTTTGGTTGTCTGGGTCTGTGGCATTTAATTTCAGAGTGGGAGAATTACATGAATACTTGGAGAGGAGAGAATGAATGGCCCTGTGATGGCATGGAAATAAGGCATAAATATAGTCTCAGTGAACTTGTGATACAAAAATGTGCTGCTTCAATCTTTTATTCTTACATTTTATTCTTTTATTATTACATTTGCAATTATAAAATGTGCACATTAATACAGTCTGCAGAAATCTTGCTTAAAAATCTTCAAAAATGATTTTTTTTTTCTAGTTAGATCCTCTTGAACAAGCCAAGCTGGATTTGGTTTCAGTGTACACATTAAATTCTATGTTTTGGGGTAAGTATGTAGTAGAAGGAAAATGTAGTATTAATGACTATGATCATTTGAACACCTAGGCAACTGCAAACGCTAAATAATTATATTTCATAACCAAATAATTAAAAACTTGTAATTACCCTGAGGGCACACATTATTGCCATCCATAGGGTAAATGATGTTGAAACTTGGAATCAAAAATCTGTGTTAGAAAAGCTAATTTTGTACATGCATGAGTATGTTTCTGGTTTCTTTATGGCAACCTTTTCTGTCCTTTAAAAGAACAAAAACTTAACCATTTTAGTTGTTTGTGGGGTTTTTTTAGCTGCAATATTTGATAATAATAGTTTGTCAGATGGCACATTTAACAATTCTTATTAATGATTTTGTGTGTGGAAGTTTTGGTTTTCCTATGTGAGTGCCTGATAGGGTCCTCAGTCACAGACAGCCTTCAGTTTCAAAAAAAATTTGTTGGTTTTTTTTTTTTTTGTAGTATACTTGGCTACCCAGGGAATCAATCCTAAGGAACATCCAGTGAAACAAGAACTGGTGAGTTGCTTGTGCTGCATGGATCCTACTTGTGCAGGATGGTTAGCCCAAACAGAAGTTAAAAAATATTTATATCTACATTTAAAAATGATACATTGCTGTAATAACATGCATATGCTACATGGTGTTATATAACTATTTATATGCCCTGCTGGGCTCTCTAAATGAAGGAAAGTAATTTTTTTTAACTTTTAAACAGTACTGTTTAAAGTAAAGTTGTAGAGTCTGCTGAAATTACAAAAGGATGATGAATGATATCATCTTATCTTTTTTTCCACCTTTGGTTGAGAATTGGATTCTGTACAGAGCAGCTTTTCACTTGTGTCTCTTAAATGGAAAAAATGTTACATGCCTGATAATTTATAACTTCCAGTATGGCATTTTTTTTTTCCTTATAAATACTTGGAATCATGTTAATCTCTGAGGCTGCCTTTTCTTACTTTTGTGTGACTCTAAAAGTACAGTGTGGTTGATTTACTGGCGAAGACGGGAAAGTGCCCCCTCCCCCTTCCAAACCCTCCATTAATTCATTTTCTCAGCAGTAAAGAATCCAGTTCAGCAACAAAGCTAAAAGCTTTTTTGGCACCAGTTGGATGTGTATTGTCCAGTAATTCTGCATTAGTGACATATTTACGACCCATAATAAATCTTTAGTTTTGTCTTTATATTCCATTTAGATGCATGACTACAAGTAGAGAAGGCCAGCTAGCTTGAAAATTCTGCTGACTTTAAAAAACCAAATCATTTAGCCTGAAAAAAAAAAAAAAAAAAAAACAGAAGTCAAAACTTCTCAGTACTCATTTTAATTTCTGAATAAATGAAAATATTAAATCTCAGAAGATGTAAAATAGTTAGCTTAAATGTAATACTTACATAACCAGTGGAATGGAAGGGAGGACTAAAAAATGTGGAAAGCTAGCCTGAATAACAAGAACACTTCTATTTTTAATTTTGTGAGGTTTTCAGAAGTCTAGACTGTATCATATTAAAAAATGCATCAGTTAATATTTCATGAGCTTTCTGTCACTTTTTTTGTTCCTGCTGTATTATATAGTGTCTGAATACCATGTTAATTTAGTGATACTAAAAACTTTTATCTCTTCTGCTGTGGATATTTTATGTTCGTATTTCACTTCACAATTGCCATTTTAACTCTGAAGAAGGAGTGAATATTTTCATAGCCTAGATTGTTACTCAGATCTCTTTTCCTTTTGCAAGTATCAAGGCTGAATGAATGCACATTTCTTCCTTCCAAAGGCATTGTGATGTCCTTATTCATGTGGAAAGGGAATTAAAAAAGACTGTTCTGTCGTGATTATTTTGTTTTTAGAATTGCTCTCCTTGTGCACATATAGGTATTCAAACTGTATTAATAAAACTCACACTCAAGCTATCAGAATTCATTTCTTTTGTCAAGCTGACATTTTCCAGCTCCTTTTTCCCATGTTAATGCATGTAGGTTTGCCATCTGTTCTCATAAGCCATCTCAGACACCAAAGAAATATTATGGCCAATCATGATTTCAGACCCTGTAAAGCTCTCCTTGTTAAAGCTGTGTTTTTGACACAGAAAGACTGGCCAAGTTTTTGACAGTCTCTTATAATGATCACTGCAGAGTTGAAAATCAGTTCTGTAGTGTAAGTCTTGTAACTTTTGTTCCAGATTCAAGGAGGTGGCAGTGGCTGTGTGAGAAATGTGTGGGTTACAGATCAAAATTTATTTTAGCAGTATCCACACGTTAATCCACATTTATAATTCAGGTATCAGGTAGAACACTGCATATATGTATGTGTATATATATGTGTTGCTGTTGTTTGTATGACAGTAACACCCAAAGGCCCTACAGTTAAAGGCCATATTAGGCTAAATATATAGACCTGAAATCTGTAAACTAAATTGTTAAATTTTGCAGAGTTACTATAAGTGTACTCCCTAGTCAGTGAAGAGAAGCAGGCACTTAGCAGAGGGGGATCTTAAAGCTGCTTACTTCCCTCTCAGAGTAATTTTATTTTAGTTGTTGCAGGAGCAGATGAGTAGGCACATAAATGAGATTGTTAAGCTGGGAGGGTACCCCTTTGTGGGGCTCAGTCCAAGTCCTGTTGGTCAAAAAGAAAACCCAACCCTATAAACACCAAATAACTTTGGAAGGCTAAGATAGGTCAACAAAGAGTATCCTTTTCCCTGTATTCCTATTCATGGCCATGAAATGAACTTCTGATATGGCTGGGAATTCATCAGGCTGCCCTAAATAAGTTCTTTGATAAGCCCCCTTGACCATTTCAGGAACTTAACCCCTAGATTTCTGTGTAGTTGCATATGTTAATGCTTGTACCCTCTTTGATTTTGTGTAAGATGCTTTTTTAGCTTTGCTTGTACTTGCTAATTTTTTTTTTTTTTTTTTTTTTTGTGGACAGTAGTGAGGCAGTTTAATCCATTCATAAATGTGTCAAATACCTAAATATTATTTTGGCATCTTTATGTAGGTCAGACTCCAAACTGACTTCGTTATTTTTTTTCCTAACTTTGCTTGCAAGAACAGTTCCCATATCTCTGCAAATGAGATGCAGAGTCTGCATCTCTGTAGGACTTTGTGTTCCTGTTACAGTGGGTGTCGTGCAGATGGTATGGGAGGTACCTGTGATGGAAAATCTGCTGAAGGGAAGTCTCAAGTTTGCAAAGGGCATGGTGTATTTGTTTAAGTAATACTATTCTTCTAGGTATTATAGTTCTAGAAGTGTACAGTGTGGAGAACTTCTACTCATTGATTCATTTTAGCAGTAATTTTGGGAGAATGGTTTGAAATACTTTTCTTTTTTTTTTTTTTCTTTTCTTCCTAGGAGAGAATAAGAACATACATGAACAAGGTCAAAGAAATAACAGACAAGAAAAAGGCATCCAAACTCGATAAAGGAGCTGCTTCTAGATTTGTAAAAAATGCACTCTGGGAACCAAAAGCAGAAAATGAACAGAATTCCAAAACTCCTGCTAAAGGAAAAAAGCAACAGAAGGACTAAATCTTCTTTCTGCCTCAGCAATTCTAGACACCTAGAACTTACTTGGAAATGTTTTGCATACTGCATGCATCTCACAGAAGTGTTCTGTAACAGATTAAATTGTACTTAAGAACTTTTACAGGATTGTATTTTTTCCAGAACAGTTGTCACTGAAGTGATCACATTTATTGTGTATCTAAAAGTGCCATTTGATGCACATTTGATATTTCATTACTGAAATGATAATGACCTGACATATACTTGCTGGTAACAAATAAAAGTGATGCTTTGTATATAATGCCTATGAATTCATTTTTTGAATGATTTATTGAGACTTTTTTATATGTCCTCAATCTCCTCAATATTAAAAAGTTTCAAACACTCCTATCCAGTCTGTGGTGTTTATGAAAGAGCATTGTGTGAAATGCCAGATTTGTAGAGTTTTTAAGATTTATTCACTGCATTAAACTCTTTTCAGCCTTTTGACTTGAACGTGTGCAATATTCCCTTAATTCTTTTGCCTCTGAGACAGTAGGGCCACAAGCAAACACCCTAAATTCCACTCCAAGCCCCTGTGTCTAGTCAGTGGCAAAGTTAGATATCCCCTAAGAGCAGTTTGTAGGGCCCCAAAAAAAGGAGCAGGCTGGGGATGGCTGTTAGGAAACAGCACATGCAGGAACTTCATGAAATTTTGGCTGCAGTGCTCATCCCTTAGTGCTGACTCTCAGAGAAATGTGGGTGATGGGAGTGTGGCCATCTCTTGGTGTTTCTCAAATCTTCGTTAGGGAAAGCACTCTCTGGTGCAATAAAAACTAAATAAAAACTGCTGCTCCATCTTGCAAATACTGTATTTTTTTTCCTCAAAATGTGAAGCTTAGTTGTTCAGGAAAGGAAGGGTGTTATGTGGGTTCAGTTTTCAATGTGCTGCAATGCAAAGCTCAATGCCCCAAAGCTGTTTTAACAGTTAGCAAGGAATTAACAATTATGAAGGAAAAATAGATGAAAATGCAGTTTGGGTAGCAGTCCATATGAGTGTTTGGGAAATGTTGATAGTGTGAAAGACTAAAGACTAAATGATAAGAACAAAGGAATCCAGGAATCCAGTCTAGCTCTAGTACTGCAAGCTGAATGCAGTGGATGGTTACTGCCCTTGGCACTAGTGCAGGCAATGCAGAGTGTGAGCTAAATTGAATTAGGTATTAAAATGAAGGGTTTTCTCTTAGTTATTATCTAAAAATACTCATTTGAAAGTAAAAATTCAATGCATTGACAAGTTTATTAAACTCATGACATGTTTAGAAACTTTTTTAGTGACTGGTATGGATTTACATATTTTTGTTTACAATAAACTCTTCAGGCAAATAGCAATGCCTTCAATGCATCTAACAAGAGAACTATTTAGATGTGGGTACTTAACCTTGTTGCCTCAAATCCAGAGGACTGCTCATGTGAGTATACATGTCAAAGACCCATAAAAAGCTAAAATGCTTTATTTCTTCAGGTTAATGTCATGGTTGTGTCAAATGAAGGAGCTGTTGGACTTGGGAGGGTTGGTTTGTTTGTGGTTTTTTTTTGTTTAATTAAGGTTAAGAATTCAGAAAGCCCATAGTGTGTTCTTGACCAGAAGTGACCCATTTGTCTAAAGCAAATAGGTTTGGATGGTGTTTGTGTGGAAGTCTGTGTGCCCTGTCTCATCCCCCTTTCAGCCTGACACTGCAGATGGCAGCATTAGACTGTCAGAAATCGTGTGAATTGTGAGGTCTGCACGCACAAAGTGTGAGGTTCAAAATGTTAACCTCAAACCCACTGATCTGAACAAAAGAGAAAAAGGTCAGGTGTTCTCTGGACTAGTGGGGAAGGCAGTTGGATAGAAGTGGTCTGAAGTAGCACAAAGCAGAGCACTTTAATACAGAAATTTTCTGGGAGATAACATCTTCTGCTTTGAGAGGCATTGTCTGTAGGAAATGAGTAGCTCAGCTTGTACTTATGCACAGTGCTGTTAATTAAAAGGGGATTGGAGGACATTTCCATTACATGATTTTCCTCTTAAGCTTCAATTATAGGTTTTGTTTTAAAAGGATAATTTCTGAAAAGGATCATAATTCATTGTCCAGTGAAGTACACAGGTTTCAGTGGTAAATGTTTAAACAAGAATAATGCAAGGCTATTAGCTAAGACTTACTGAGGTAGAAGTCCATCTGGCATAATTAATTATATGCAGGTATTTGACATTTGTAATAGGGCAGTTTAAATAGATATAGCATATGCAATTTTGTGATTTTTTTTTTAAGTTTGCATCATTCAGTAGGGCTGTTAATAGTGTGGATTGTGGCTTTGGTTTTCTGACACAACCCAGACAAACACCCCACAAACTAAGAATCCTCACCCTGTGCTTATTATTCACTATCAGCCCTATTAGAAAGAAGCTTGAAATCATGATTATGAATGCCAAGTGGTTTTTATATCATTGAAGTGATTACTTTGTTAAAAGATTTTGTTTTGATTCAGATGCTTAATGAGTTCTTGGAACTTTTCTTGCTTTCCACTCTCTGCACCAAGGAAGGGTTGAGGTTGGTCAGAGCATGTGATGTTAGCAGCTGGGACTAGAATTTGGTATAAGGTTGCATGCAATGGGGAATTTTCCAAGTTCACAAAAATACATTTCAGAAGAGAAATGAAAATGCAGCTCAGGATGTTAAATCCCACTCGTGTTAGTGGCAAAGAACTACATAAAAATAGCAAATTGGCATTAACCAGCCATATAAGGAGATTTTTACTGTAGCAAAATTTCTATCTGACATGAGAAACTATCTATTCTTCAAGCTTTGTGAAGTGTCCACAGATCTACTCCCAGAAAACATTTCTCTGACAGAGAGTTTACTATGGCTGTAAACAAATGGGGAATTTTCCTAGGGCTTAACTTTCCAGCCTTAAAAATGCTAGGCATATGACTTGGGAAGTCAACATATCAATGAGGCTCGTTTCTACTCCTTCAGTATTTTTATTACTGTAGAACTGCATTCCTAAGAGTTTGGGTTTTATTATCTTATTTTTCCTGGCCTTGAAAAATCAGTGCTAGCATAGAGCTTTGTCAAAAAATGTCAGTGTTGCAGTTACATTGAAAATCTCCTCAAGCATATTTATCTGGAATAATAAAAGCTAAGCAAACAAAATTCTCTCAGGATTAAGAATTTTCTTCGGTTTAAGACAGTAGACTGATAACTCAGTTTTTAACTGCAGGGCTGGGACCATTACAAATGTAAAGGGAAATCCTAGTTTTTATAGTAAAGGACATACATGACAAGTGATGGTGACCTGTTTCTGTAGCTCTAGGAGACTTTGGTTATCTAGATAAGACTTGTATCAGCTCTCAGCCACGGGAGGCTTTTGGGAGCCATGAACAGCAAAACTCCAATCTGTAACTGGAAACATGGGTGGAGTTACATTGGTGGAAGTGGCACCTGTGGCACAGGGTTTCCAGCTTAGAAGTGCCAAAACAATTGAAAGGGGTTGCATCCCAAATGTGTACAGGTTATTATTTTCTCATAAACTGAGATGTAAAGATATCAAAACAGGGCATTATTTATGTTATTATTTATGTTTCTTTGACAGTGATTAAAAAAAAAAGTGTTAAGCTACATCAGTTACAGAAAGTAAATACAATTTGTCATTTTAGATTCACACATGATACACATTTGTTAAAAAAATACATTGAAGTTCTGCAGTGGGGCAATGTAATCTTCTTTTTACTAATCTGCTTTGAGTTGTATTTCTTACACAAAGTTTCAGAAAGTCCACATGAATGCTTTTGTTTTACAGAACACTCTTAGCATCTTAGCATTAGTGGTAGTTTGGGTTTTTTTTTTTTTCTTCAATATCTGCTTTCCAGTGGGATACACTTGTGATACTTTATTGATAAAACCAACAGTTTATCTTTTTGCTGACTTTTAACCTTCCCTGTAGTAGAAGATTACAGATCTATGGAATATTTAGTGCTGGTGATCTAAGAAGCAGACCTTGAACTGCACCGTTTTCATCAGCTGTACCAAAGGGGAAAGAGCAAAAGCTTGTTTTTACTACTAAGCTGAGTGAATATGGCATGGAAATCTTGTAATGGCAAGGTATCAATTTGTAAAGTGATATATTTCAGAGGGGCTACTAAACTTGACTGTGAATAAAAGGCTTTATAAATGGAACATTTAAGAGGCTATCTTTTACTTTTCAGTGTAGGGTTGCCTTGACATGCATCATTTCAATTTGGCAGCCCCAGCAAATTGATGGAAGCAATTCACTCTGATAATTCAGTATTGCCAAGAGGCTTCTTCTGAGTCTAGTGTGGACACGTTCCATGGACAAGCTTAAAGTCTAAGTGATAGAAAATGGATTTAATTCGGCTCAATATTGTTCCAACTTTACATCAAGACAGTCTTGGTATCAAAGGTATCTGGAGAGCATATCCAAAGAGTACATGAACCACAAACTAATTTTCAAGTGAAGGATCACCTCCAGTTTATGGTGATAAATCTTGCATAACAATGATCCAGAATAGACAGAAAAGAAGTAAAACTCAAATGTGGTTGCAAATTTATTGTAATTTATTAAGCTACTAATTCTAGGGGTAAATTCTTAGCTACTAGTTTAACAGCAGTCTGTTAAAGTAAATGAGCAGCTGCTGAGTTCTGCAGTAGTTTTTGATGTTCTTATATGATATGGATATTTCCATGAATATGGTATAGCATTTGTTTTCTAGAATGCTTTTTTTTTTCATTGTCACCTGAGTGTTTTTTGCCCCCATGGGAACAAATGTTCATTGTTGAACAATGAACATTGTTTAAAGTAACAAAGTTCCTGTTCCCATTATTGAAAGGTGAGAAGGAGAAATGCCTAGTAACAAACACTGACAAGTTGGATAGCATAAACAATCTTTTTAATTTGTCGCCCTGGGCTGACAGACCTACTCCCCAACTCACACACAAGACAAAACACGTTTTCCCCTGTGAAGTTTCCATGGAGAGAGCGATTCCTTGAGGCAGTTAATCACATGGGGTGCTGTCTGTGGATGCACACATTACACATCCACCTGCGTGTTATAGATCTCTTGGTTGTCAGGAAGTTCAGTGTTTAACAGAATACAAAGTGCATATTACTGAAATGCTATTGTTGGAGGCTCTGTATAACATCACAAGCTTAATTCTCTTTGCTTTAAGTCAGTTTAACTCATTATTAAGGCCACAGTAGCAAAAATCCAGTACAAAAGAACTGAGAATTTGGCTTTATGTAGGTATGAATATCTTTATGTAACAAAACCAGCATTAAGATATTTACTTCCAGTGAAATTTATTTGTCTGTTAAAGTCTACTTCCTCCCTGCTTTGAGACAGTATTTGTTAAGCTTTGTTTACTTTTTATTATATACAGGGCTTACTATTCATACTTCCACACAGTGCCTCAACTTCTTATGGTAATATCTTCCCAGATGTTTGTAATTTTGCCAGATTTTAACTACTTGTATTGGACTTTTTCATGTTTGGTCTCTGCCATGAGTGAATTCCCCAAAACCCAGACAGGTTGAGTAGTTCTTAGAGTTGCTGAAGAACATGATGTGTAAAATATAGGCCACATTGGAATGTCAGCTTAAAATGTCCAATTATGTTTATTTAAAGGTTGTAACTCTCCTTCACTGAGGTAAAAATTTGAAATGCATCGTTAGGGGATTAAAAAGAAAAAAGTTATCTCAGTGAAAATTTATCCAGATAAGGGCTCTGAGGAAACTTCACAAACTGCTTGGAAGGTCCCAGCCCTCACTCTGCTCGTGTTCTGGTTTTGCTGTATTTGTTCCTTTAACCACTTCATACATCTCATCACCAAAATCTTTGTGGTGCTGCCTTAAGGAGGAACCTCGCCTCACCCCACCTGAGCAGGCCTGTCATGCTGTGTTTGCTTCCCAGCATATGCTGACCTGTACTTCATTTCTTCTGCAGAAGAAGTGGAAGTAAAAATCTACTTTTTCTTGCATTTCTATCTGTGTGTCCCTTAGTGGAGGAGCAGGGCAGGGTAGTGGGAACATTACTGAGGAAACACATTTAATGCCTGAGGAGGCCCTTCCTCACAGCGTCTATTAGATGGGCCGTGTAGTGGCAGTGTGGATTCATTATTTTGACAGGTTTTTTTTTTTAATGTTTGCCTGGTTTCTCCTGCGGATGGAGTGCTGTGGGGGCTGCTCGGGGTGGTCACCTCGCCATGGCTGCGGCCAGGCCGGGAGGACGCCATGGCTGAGGGGAAAATGGGAACCTTTGGCTGTCAAGTTTCTGGGGTGTCCTCACTGAAGACAAAGGATGGGTATTTGTGAAAGCAAAGTCTTTTATTGCATCGTCACAGCAGTCCTATGAAGGCAAAGTCCCTAGCAGTACTCAGAATCCTCGTAACACAGAGCTTTTAAATCTCAAGCTGAAGCAGCAGCCACAGCAGCAGCAGAGGCCTCAGTAGTCTGTATCCTGTGAACATCTTATCAGTAGGAGTCTGTGCAGTAGCAACAACAGCAGCATTGGTGTTTCCATGAGTTCTCTGTGTGTGTGTGTCCTCTGAGCGTGCTTTTTCTAATATTCTTATTACATTCTAGTCTAGTTTTAGCCAATCAAGCTTAAACACGAGCTCTCTACAAAAGTATCCTAAGCTGAAATGGACGTGCGTTAATTTTCGTAAATTCTTACACAAATTCTACACATGTAGTTCTATCTGTTCCATCTAGGAATTTCTAGCAAGGCTAAATTATTTTTATTATGACTAGAATTTAACTAACTTTGCAAAAGGCAATATCACTGAACTTTAAACTGGGCACTAAGTCTCTTTTTTACTCACTCACACAGGCTCTTACTTTTAAGGGACTTAAAAATCTTCTATTTATTTAAAACCAAATTTTTCGTTTCTACTTCATGTCTGTGTGGATTTGGCCCAGGGGAGATTCTTGCTCCCACATTTAGCCTCTCTGGCACCAGGCGCTTTCGCACATTTTTTTGCCTCCCTGTTTTTTCTCCATGTGGTGGCAGCAAAGGAGCATCAAAGAGGCAGCGGCCAGAAGCGCTTTAGTCTCAGAAATCTGCTCACGGGGTTCTGAGTGGGGAAAAAAAAAAAAAGGACTTCATACAGACACCTCCCTCCAACCC
>VZUI01030286.1:7500-16680 GCA_013401135.1 Cettia cetti | reverse complement strand
GGGCCTTTTCCCCACTGGATTCCCAGAGGACAAGAGCTACCAGACCTTCTCTACAGGATCACTGCTTCGACAAGACCGTCTCATCTGGACTGCTACTACCACCCTAACAGGGTGTCAGGCTGTATTCTCTGACAGCATTTTGTACTACTGAATTTATTTTATTTTACTTTATTTTACTTCTTTTCTTCTTTCTCTTATTAAATTGTACTTCTGACTTGGAGTCTCTCACTGGTTTTGCTTTCAAACCAGCACATGAAGTTTAGGCTAAAAGAGCCTCCTTCTGCTATTCCTCCAGCATATTTCAGGAAACTTTGCATATTTGCCTTGGTTGTCATCCCTCTGCTTTAACACTTTCCTTTCTCTTACTTTCCCTGAATGGAAGAAAATCAATATTCTCACACAGCTTTAAAAGTTGAAAGTCAGTTACAGAAGAAAGATAAATAATTTTTGAATTATTTAGTAACTCATCTTTGTCAACCTTTCCCTTCATAAGGCTGTTAGAGTTGGTTTTCTCCTTATCACCCCTTTCTTATTGTGCTGATCAGCTGGAGTGGAAGCAGTGTCTTATTTCAAGGAATCATGGAAACGATGATCATCGAGTCTTCAACCAACATGTCCAGCCTTCGAGGAATTTGATTTACAGCTGATCAGTGTGGAGCACTGACTTCAGCAGTCCTGGAGCAATGCCCATGGAAGTTTCATCTCCAGGAGGCACTGATATGAAGGTGAAAACCTCCCATCATGGTTAGGCAGGATACTTACAGCTTGAGGCTTCAGAATTAGAGCTGATGTTGGTTTTATCTAACTACTGCAGGGAAGGGAGCTGTAAAACGCTGTATCCTCACCTTTTATTTAATTTCTTTTAAACTTGCATCAAAAGAAAAATGACTCATCACAAGGACTTCTCTGCTCCAGAAAGATGAGTCACTTGCAGCCCTTGGGTGGATCCAAACTTTGTGTTTTGTTCATCAGCTGGGAATTGTTTGAAGGGCTCAGAGTATAAAAGGGCCGTGGTCCCATTTGCTCTGCATGTGTGCAATGGAAGAGGATGAAAGAAGAGAGTTGTTCCACAAGGATCTCTTTAGTGGGGAGAAAAAAAAAGCTGGTTCCATCTAGGGGATGTTCCCTCTTTCAAAAGTTTTGCACTATTTTTCAGTTTTTGATAAAACATTGCAATTCAGTGTCTCATTTTATTTGCCCTCATTGCAGAAGACTACACCTGCTCTTCCTTTGGCCCTTTTCTTCCACAACCTAGGCAAAATAGATCTATTTACCAATACTTTCATTACTTACAATCTCCATTTTTACAAAGTGGTTTACATTGTAGCTTCTTTACACTTGGGGATATTCAAAAGCCAGCTGGACATGATCCTGTGAAACTGACTCTGTATGAGCAGGAGGATTGGAAAAGTGGAACTCCAGAGGTTCCAGCCTCAACCCTTCCCTGTCTCTAGAACTCTGTGATTCCCAGCTTCAGATTTCAGTATTCATCTCAAATCTTCCCTTTCCCATTTATTTCTTGGGCTGTGTTGCCAAAAGGGCTTTCTGGAGAAGCAAAATTATTCTCTGGTGTGTGACAGGTTACAAATAATGCCAACCCTGCCTGGACTCATCCTGCTTTGAGCTGAATTCACCCTGCCCATGCTGTACAAAGCAGCCCTGGTGAGGAATGTTTGGTGGGCTACAGCTTGTGACAGCTGCCCCCACTCCAGGGAGGCAAAACGTCCTCAAAGAGAATGAGAAATGCTCCAGGTCTCCTTCCCAAAGCTGTAAATGCTTCCCATCACTCCAGCCACCTCCCACCAAAAAAGCTGAGTGTCTTGACAGAGAAATTTGAAATCTTGGCAACATTCCATGGAGGAATCTTTAAGGAGCCTCAAAACTGCCCTTGGGCAAATCCTCTTTTCATAGTCAAAATAATAATAATTAATGAAATTCCACAGTATTCAGAAAAAAGCCAATGCTTTTAGAAAATCTCCAGGCTGCCATTTCTAATTATAAATTGCCATATCCAGTAACATCACCCTGATAAAGTGGAAGGCTGATCTGTACAGGCAAGCGAGGATGCATCTAAAGTTGAGATAATATCAGCACCTCTCCCTGAAGATATAAAATAAACTGCATCATTTTATTAGATTAACATATTAAATAAAACTTAGCATCTCTGCCACTTCACCCAAACTAATGCAAAGGAGCTTAATATTTGATTATTAAATTCATCTCACTGTTTGGGGATGATGATTAACTCTTTCTGGTGAGAAGACACCTGATAACTCAGTCTAACTGCCTGATATATGCTTCCTAAAATAAATATTTTTCTGAAAATAGGGAAAAAGAAAGAAAATAAACAGGTAAAGCATTAAAATTCAGGGTGAAGTAGGATTCTCATTTTAACAAAATGCTCTTTTTTAGAGGTTTTAGAAGCAAACTGTTCTTTGCCTCTGTAATTGTTAATGTACAGTGATATACATTCACAGGGCCAGAATAGGTCATCATTCAGGACTGCCATGATGAAATCCAGTGGGTTTTAATGTAGATTTATAGAGCCTAGAACATATGGAAGAATTTCACAGCACTTTAAATTTGATCTATGCAATATATTTCAAAAATATCATATGATGTTCCAACTATCAAACTGTGGAATGCATTTGTTCGTTCTTCTGATGTGGCAGGTTAAAAAAGTGACATAATTCAATTAGATGTAAAGTTTATCTGAAATAAGACAGTTTGCCTTTGTGGAAAGAGTAGAGAAGTGTGTCTAATGAGAGAATAGATTCTGTTTATAGAATTTAAATATTTAAACTGAAATCTCAAATATTTGCCTGAAAGTATTAGAATTTTTTACCTTTGGGTTTTTTTCTGCTCTGCTTTTCCTCCAATCTCAAAATTATAATTTATGCTTGTAAAATGTCTTCTTATCAATCTCCCTTTATTGTTTCACCAAAACATTTCCAACATAACAATTTCAGGGAATATGTCCACAATGACAAAACACATACATCCCTGTCATAGCGAAGTTAGGAATCAGTGTATCAGGAATCAATTTCTATACTGAAGTTTGAAAATCAAAGTGATGGTTTTCTAACACTTAAGATGTAAAATGAGGGGGAAAAAGGAAAACATACTCTTCTTTCTGGATTTTCAGTAAGTTAGTCCAGAGTTCATCAGCATATCCTGTATGTTTTTCTGTGCTTCCTAAATAGGGGAAAAATCTATAAACATTATTATTTTCTGGTTTGGGTTTGTTTTTTTTTTTTTAATTTACTAGACAAGCTTTTCTTTAAAAATTGTTGTGAACTTGAAAGACTGCTCCTCTTCAGTCCTGTCTTTGCAGCATTTTGTTCAGACCAGCTACTGTAGAACTCAGACCAGGTCGGTTCTGATCTTGGTCCCAGATAATTCCTGCTGCTTCTGGCATTGAGGAATCCTAGTCACAGAATGGTTTGGGTTAGAAGGGAAATTAAAGACCATCTAGTTTCAAACCTCCTGCCACGGGCAGGGACACCTTCCACAAGAGTGCCACGGGTTGACTCCAGCCATCAACCAGGCACCATGGAGTCACTCACTCACTTCCCCACCAGCAGGATAAGGGAGAGAATTGGAAGGATAAAAGCTGGAAAACTCATGGATTGAGATAAAAACAGTTTAACAGATGTAAGTAAAGCAAAACAAGGAATTCATTCACTGCTTTCCAAGGGCCAGGCAAGTGTTCAGCCATTTCCAGGAGGGCAAGACCCCATCACAAGTAACAGTGATTTGGGAAGACAAATATCATCACTCCAAATGTCCCCCCTTCCTCTCTTTCCCCCTCACTTTATATACTGAGCATGATGTCACATGATCTGGAATATCCCTTGGCTCCCAGGGGTCACCTGTCCTGGCTGTGTCTCCCCCCTTTCCCATGCAGCCCCAGTCTCCTTCCCAGCGTGGCCGTACAAGAAGCAGAAAAGGTCTTGGCTCTGTGTGAGCCCTGCTCAGCAATAACAAAAACATCTCTGTATTATCATTGCCGTGTTCTGCACAAATCCCAAACACAGCCCTGTGCCAGCTACTGTGAAGAAAATTAACTCTACCGCAGCCAAAATCAGCACAGCTTGCTTGAAACCGTGTCCAGCCTGGCTTTGGACACTTCCAGGGATCCAGGGGCAGCCACAGCTTCTGCGGGCAACCTGTGCCAGGGCCTCACCACCCTCACAGGGATGGATTTCTTCCCAATATCCAATCAAAACCTGCTCTTGTTAACAGTTCCTCCCCACATTGCTTGTAGGAGCCTTGACCAAGCTGTGACTGGGCAGTTCTCACCGGCCTCACAACCATTCCAGGCTATCTCTTATTCCAACTTCTGGATCAGGCTTACAACTTCAGAGGTGAACATTTCCCTCTGGGAAGGCAAAAGTTGTCCCATATCTGTATTCCTGAGGGTAGATACTCTTGCCAGTGTCAGAGTGGTCAGAGTTGCCCTCTGTGAGACAGAGAACATCCAGGGATCACCTCCAGAAGGAGTCTACCCCAGTGGAAATGAGAATTGTGCTGCTTTTAGATACCTAAACTGAGCTGAGACAAATCCTGCCTCACCAAAATGAAATGATCACTTTGAATAAAGTGGTTTGTTATATAAAAAAACCAATCAGTTGTGAACATGTCTTTTTCTAAAAAACCCCAAAATTAGGTGGAGTTTTTTCTTCTTTTAGAAAGGAGCTGAATTCCTGTATAGCTGATTAAAGTGTTTATTAGCAGTATTGCCCTTTTGTCCCTTTTCTACAGAGTGAAAAAGCAAAAAAGCAGTACTCTGTCATACCCTTGTACCCCAGCTACTGGTTTTGTCTAATACACAGGAAAAAAGAGACAATCTAATTCACAAAAACTTTTAAAAACAGTGGGTCTCCATTAATTGTTATTTAAACTTGTCCTTTTGTCCCAAAGTTAAGATATATCATTCTCAGCCTTGCAGAAATGTGCTTGTAGAGGGATGATTTATAAATCATTCAGTAATAGACAATGTTACAACTAAAGCAGTGGGAGTTTTGAAATACCTACATCAGATTAGGCTTGTGTTTATTTCAAAAAAAGCTCTGATCTACTTTGGATTTTTGGCAGGCACAACATGAGCCCAACATGAACTACTGTAAATCAAAGCCTTTTTTGAAAGTCAAATTTGGAATGCTTCCAATCTCAATTAAAAAACATTTGATGTCTTTTGGGTTTCAATTTTTTAAAAATATTTTTGTTCTTCTCATTTACCCTGTCCAGACCTGTCCATAACAAAGATCCCACCAGGAACTAATGAAATTGCAAATATTTTTATAATCCTTTATTTGTGGCTCCTTTTTAAAATGTATTTTTCCTCCGTGAAAATATTGTAATAAACAAATTAAAAGAGAAAATCATCCACAGCCATCCACTTAAATTAGTCAAGATTAACATTTCATATGCAATGAGGAGTTTATCTCAGACATAAGTGACAGCAGAAAAGATAGAAATCAGGCAGGATTCAAAATCATGAAAGTTATTCAATGAAAGTTTTCATGGCTTTTCTCCCTCATCCTTCCAATATTATGATACACAAATTAGTTATGAATAACTCAGCTGCATTTGTGTGGTCTAACAAAAATCCATTAGCAAAAGAGCTGCCATTTAAAGAAACCTTAATACACCAACTTTTTTTTTGGTAAATAATAAATATAAATATCAGCTGAAGATACACTGATAAAACATGTTCCATCCTAGAAAATAAACTGCAGCTCTGGGCTCAGGCTCTCTAAGCTCTGTGATTTGTACATTTTGCTACAATGGACATTAGTATTTCCACAACTGTTATTTCACAGGTGCAGAGCCTCAGCCAGTCTTCACTTGAATTGTGTTGACACAGGGTTGCTGTGAGATGCAATGTTAACCACCCTTCAACAGGACTAAAAGGTGTTTATTTCTGGACTTGATCCATATCTGTCTCAGCACTTCGTAGCTTGACTTGCCACATTCAGTGACATTCAATAAATGCCTCAGTGAAGTGAATGTCACATAATTTCAGGATATGTTCTCAGCTCTAAACAGCCCAGACTTACCTAAGCCTTGTCATAGCTCTGTCAAATTTCAGAGCACGATACATTTCTGTGATAGACCTTGCACAAAACCCTGCAGTGAAAGGAACTTACTGAAACTTTCCCAGTATTTCTGTCTGATCATTTTCTGAGATGGGGAAGCAAAAAGAGAAGTTTTCAAAATGTAGAGAAGTGAGACCCAGGAATGTGCAGTTTCATGACAAGGTATCTTGGCTTCAAAAACCTCAATCTACGTGCACCTGTGCGAGATGCATTTGTTACCTGTAACTTTATATATTTTACATGCCAGTGCTCAAACCACCGTGAGAGAGGTGAGCTGACTTGTAGCAGTGTCACAAGAGTCAGTTAAATTCCTGGCTGGGTTCTGAGTTTTGTGATTCTAGACATGGTCTGTAGCACGACTCATGGCTGTTTTACCAATCAACTACAAATTTCTTATGCTGACAAAGTGCAATTCAGCTCCACATTTTAATATCTCTAGAGCAGCAATGCAGGTCCCCATACTCAAATGAGGTGACAAAGCTCCCTTTGCAGACAATGAAGAGCAGATCATCAATAAAGCCAACTAATCAGCCAACTAGACCATCATCAATAAAGATTCTTTTCCCTTGACAGCATTTTAGGGAGTTGTTCTTGACATTTGGCTACTCTCCAAAAGAATTTTGATGTCACTTAGATCCTTTTATTGTTTCTGCCAATTGTGGGAGGGTGTTTTGTGTCTTAGGGCACTATAGTATTACTAGGAAAATAAATCATCTTCCAGCAATTTTCTATGATCTTTTTGAAGTTTAGCCATTTCATGTCTGAATTTGTTATCCCTGTCAGCAGGGTCTGCAAACAAGGTCTAAATTTCAACCTCCCGTCCTGATTACCAGATGATAAGGGCCAGCATCTCCAGATCAACAAATCTTAAGCTACTTGGTCCTGTGGACAAGCCAAAGGAAAGCAATCTTTGCAAATTCTCAGATTATATAAAGCTACACAGCCATGGGTTATGCAGTTGAGTTATGTGATAAGTGACAGAGGCTGTCACTCACAGCTTTGCACTGAGTTTTCTCTTGTCCTGTTGCCTGGCACCTTCTCAGCTCCACCTCTGATCTGCAGACCACCTTTGTGCAATGTCACCAAGCCTGAAAAGTCCATGTCACTGAGCTGCCTCTACATATGTTCAAAGGAATTCAAGATGAAGCTTGGATAAATTGGGGTTTATCACAACAGTCCTTGTTTGCTCTTTTGTGGCAACCCACATGGTAGGAGGATAAAAATTTTATGGCAGTCATTAGGAGCTCATTAGAAGGTCAGTTGTTTTTATGGCCCTTATTTCTGAATTTGTTGCCATCTTCACTGTATTAAACTTCACTGTTCTAATAATGTAGATAGGGAAATAATGATATATTTTCATGAAGACAAGGTGTTAGGGATTTGTCTACGTTATCCATAGCTTAGAATAAAAAGAAGACCCAGTTGACTCCCTTATTTTTCTTTTAAGTTTGAAGTAAAACCTACCTGAAATAGTATGTTGCTATATTTTGGCTCTTTTTTTTATCACCCAATTCTTCTTCTGAGACTTTTTTTAATGCTTGCCTTTCAATATCTCTTTGCAGCATTCCAGCTACATATTTGTATATTGCAAAAGCTGTGAGTAAAACATTAGAACAAGAGAACACCAGATAAAAATTCCCATTTGTGGATACAAACCTCCTTAAATTGCCATTATATATTTTGATGATTTCTTAGCCTGTGGGTGCTATCACTATAATTTGCAATGTATAAGTTTTAATAAGTCAATTATAAATGTAATGTATGCTGAAAATATTACCACAGTAGCAGCTTAATAAACAGAGCCCTTTTTTAATCTTATCCTCAAAACAGAGTTAATGTACCGCTCTTCTAATTTATAATCAAAATGCAAAACAAAATTCAGCTTAACAGTTATAGCATAGCTGAGGTGCTTCATATCATTAAATTGAAATACCTGAAGGCAAACCTGTTCTCTGACTGTAAAAGATTCTAACCAGCCACATGTGTATGTGTGGATAATTCACATATTTGTGTCTGCATATGCATGTATCTGCATTTGCTTCTACCTTATCTGCATTTATTTCTCCCTACATTTTTAGATAGTTAGGAAACATATATACATATTCCTCTGGAGCATATGATTTCTCAGCAAGGCACAAAGTTTACAGCAGAATGAATTTGTCATATCCACATGGCTCCAGTGCAAAAAATATATTTTGCAGAATGTATGCTGAAATCTGGTTCTTAATAAGGTACAACAAAACCCCAAGGAAACTCACTCAGAGAGTCTCAGCCTTATATGAACATTATTATTATTTTTCTAATTCCCACAGCAGTCAAACCTATGTTCCTACAGGGTATTACAGTCATAGTCCATCTTCCAAAAGTGCCTGAATTCTTTACATAGCCAACACTTCTGCCTTGGGAAAAGCCAGGTGTGTCCCTGACAGCCAGGTAAATGGAATAATAACCTTACAGAAAGCCTGAATCCTTATTGATGTCTTTCATTTTGGAAAGTTAGTCACCTAAAAATGGGAAGTCTACTTTATGTTATTCATCTAAGATACTTCTCATCAGTGCAAGAAAGATTAATATTTCCAAAAGATTAATATTTCCATCTCTTCTGAGAAACCTGAAAGCTGAAGTTGCCTGGAGTGCTGATTTCTCTCTGCTAATTACACAAGAATCTTTGGTGATTAATGTAAACTACATGCTTAAAACCGAGGTTGCTGCACTCCTTTCATTCCTTCATCCACAGTGTTGCAGGGATGATCTGCTATATTACAAGTTCAGGATGTTGCATGAGTAACCCTTTACATTAAAAATATGTCAGCTTATGGGAAATCAGACTTTCTGTTGTTCTTTTAAGACTCAAGATCTTGATAAAAATTTATTTTCACTGACACCTTCTGAAAATAGCAAAATTACATGAAGGCATAATTTACATAGGCTTGTGCAACCCCCATCAATGACTTCTTAGTTGTTATTTCTAACACAGGCACATGTGTATAAACAGTATTTACCAGGAGGCAGCAGAATGAACTTGTGGCAGAAGTTAAACCTAAAAGATGCATAATGCATTCTCCACAGAATTTTTTTT
>VZUI01030286.1:0-2500 GCA_013401135.1 Cettia cetti | reverse complement strand
TTGCCCAGCCTCTGCCATAGATTGTAATACCCAGGCAAGCACCAGAAGGAATAATAAAATTTCTGACAAGGAAAAGACTCGTTCCATTATGGCTAAATTATTTTGGTTTAGCCAGAATCATGAGACCAAGCTGAGCCACCAAATGGGTGCATTTCTTCAGTAGGAGCTTCTGTACATTTCAGTTTTTCCCTGGAGCTCAGCTAGAAAAATCTCAAATCATTCATGTACTCTGAATACCTACTTCTTTTTTTTCCCCTCTGTTCTTTACCATCTTTATTCACTCTTTATCAATTCCTCATTTTCCTATTTCCTTGCCTTCATTGCTTTTTATTTTAATATCTGTCTTTCTACTCTGGAAAGTCCCAAAGCATTTTTCAGCCTGCAGTTTTAAAGTTTGATTCCCCCATGAGTGCACATCCCCTGGCAGAAGTTGAACGAATGGGATTATTCCCTCATCTCTGAAATGCAGCCACTTCTGAGGTAGAGCACTGCAGCCACTCTGTCTTCAACATGTGCCTTGGGTCTCTGGAGAGGCAATGAAGGATAACCTTTTCACCTGAAACTACCCTTTTTAGGTAAGCTGAATATAACTTGGAATCAAGCCAGAACACCACAGTTAACATTTCTTTCTGAGCATAGCCTGGGATTATGACCAGAGATGTCAGAACATTCCTTTGATGTCTTTCTATTGGACCTGTAAATAGAAACTGCAAAAGTTTAATCTTCCTTTTATATGTATGTGTATTTATTGCAACTGTGTGTTTGTCTCTGTATGTGTTATACACTCCAAGATTTTGGAAGCAGAGCCCTCTGAAAAGACAAATAGATTCAAAGAATCATTAGGGAATGCTTTCACAAAGGTGATCTTTTTAGTTCATTCATGTTCCAGTGGATCTCATAGTATTTGCAATGTTTTCTAATACCTCTGAGGAAAATCAAATAAAACTGTGTGGTACAGCCCCAGTAAGGGCTTCCTTTTCACAGTGTTCTGCAGTGAGATATTGTTATTTTGATGATGTGACACTGTGCCTCCATCCCCTCTTTTGGGCTCTTTTGCTGGTCATGGATTGTTTCTACAATTCAGTCTGGCTAAAACTCATTTAAATATCAATAAATCTACCTGCCTGTTAATACTTTATTTTGTATACACCCAATTTCCTTGCCCCTGTAAAAGCTCTCTGGGTCCTTAACATTAGCTACATCTGTGTCTGCAGAAGTTCATCTTCAGAGAGAATTTTTCTGTCTCCTGCCTGAAGCTTCACCATGGCCAAGACAACGAGATTGAAGTCCTTTGAGTTTACAGAAGAGACCATGAGAGGGTCAAGAATGAAGTAAACTCAGGGAAGATGTCACTTTAGGTCTCAAGACTCGATGCCTCACTTGGATTTAAAGTGCCACTTCCATGCCTTGTACTGTCTTGCTGAATCATGTGATCAAGTCACCATCTCATACATTACCTTATATGGTGAAAAAAAGGCAATCTTTGAGGGTCTACAAGTTTTTCTGCAATTTTATGGTGAGGTGTTTTTGCTAAACCAAAGCAGAACATCTCCAGATCTGACTTTCTGAAATTCATATAAAGTTTGCCCCAGACAACCACTGGAGAGAGCAAGGTCTTTTTTTGGGAGAAGCAGTTACCTTCACATGGGAAATAGCAGCAGCAAGATGATGACAATTTTTTTTCTGTGTGAGTCAGACTATTGAAATTCTGGATTTCTGACCCAGCTGCAAGAATCAGGAAAATCCTAGCATAATTTTCCAGGTTTTTTTTTTTTTTTCAATATCACGTAAAGAGTAGAGAAGAAAATCTATCTTTGGTATGTCTATTGGATTAACCTTTATATTAAACTCCTGGTTGTCTAGTTCATTTGATCTCCAAAGGGTGCAAGAAAATGTAGTTCATTGGTTTAAAACTCTTGTAAATAAGGAATACTAACAGTGGCTGAGGTGTAAAAAGGACAAGCAAAATTTGTTGTTTTCTCACTTTTATCAGTGTAGTAGCATGTTTGCTGCTGACAAAAGACCCAAAACAGCAAAAGGAAATCTGGCATCAAGGGAGGGAACAATACTGGGTGAGTCAGGATACAGAGCCTTATTTTTCCTTAGATCTGTCAAACACGCCCTTGTGTGTCTATGTGCACAGGCATAAATACATATGTATGCAAAAGTATGTAATGGCCTGTCTGTTATGCATTTGTATACATTTGAATCAGGTGTAAACACCAAAGCAGTGAGGATGCATTTGCATATTCAGGTACACTTATTTCTTGAAAAGCCACCAAACGCCCTCCTCTCTATGTTCATGTTTCCACAGTGACGTGCATAAGAGCCCACCCTTCTCCTCCTGTTACCCCGTGTCAGAACACTTTAAAAGAAAATATGGAATTTGGTATTCTGTCCTGGTGGAGAACTTAAATCTACAGTTCTTTTTCTTTTTCTTTTTCTTTTTCTTTTTCTTTTTCTTTTTCTTTTTCTTTTTCTTTTTCTTTTTCTTTTTCTT
>VZUI01030283.1:0-68004 GCA_013401135.1 Cettia cetti | reverse complement strand
GCAGGGTGATGTAATCAATCTGCCAGGCCTCCCCATAGTTATATTTGGACCACCGTCCACCATACCACAGGGGCTTCACCTGCTTGGCCTGCTTGATGTCTCACAGTCATGAATAACCTGTGATAACTGTTCCTGGTTAAATCTGCTCCTCAGTCTCATGCCCATGGATAGGTGGCACCTCCGCCTGTGTGATGACCTGAGGCATCATGGGCCCATCGAGCCAGGAACAACTCTCCCTTGTGTTGCCAGTCCACATCTGTCTGTGACACCTTTATCTCTGCAGCCTGATCTACCTGCTCACTGTTCCTGTGCTCCTCATTACCCCAACTGTTGGGGACATGGGCATCTACATGGCAGACTTTTCACAGGTAGCTTCTCTACCCAAGTGGCAATGTCTTGCCATTCTTCAGCAGCCCAGGCTGGTCTTCCTCTGTGCTGCCAGTGGGCCTTTTTCCCTCTTCCTGGAGCCACAGCCATGTGCCAACTGAACCAGGCTAGGCTAGACCACATGGTGCTCCTTAGCGAGGCTTCTATATTCAGCACACAAAAAACAGGTTACCCAGGAACTGTTATTCCTTTTCCACCCTTTCCTCTCCATGCCCTCAGGCCTCACATTTGGTGCCAAGAATCCTCAGAACGTTTCTGCATTGGGAGGGTAAAACAAATTGACCCATTTTCTTTTTCTCGCCATGTCTGATGTGCTGGATGATCAGAGCAGATTTTTTTTATTCTCCCCCGTATTTTGGAAAGTAATAAGAAACTGGTTAAGAGGCTCTTGTGGGAATGACCTAAAATACTAACAACCATGTTAGAAAGCACTGTTGTAGCTGTGGAACAGTATGATTGGCAATGGTTTTCATCTGTAATGTGTATTCCCTTTTTCTCTCATTCCCACTCCCCCATCATACTCATTTTCCATCATTGTTATTCTGCTGTCCCTCCCTTCTCTTTTTGCTTTCCTGCCTTCTGGAGCATAGGAGGATAAGCAAGGTATCTAGTCTTAGCTAAGAGCATCCTTACACTTTTTACCTTTAGCTGTTTCTAATGAAACAATTTTATAAGCAGTGAGGACATCCAGTCTTATTTTGTTGTCTCTAGCTTCCAGCTTAAGAATGATGGTGATGCAATTAAAGGCTCGCAGAAGAAAAGGACTAAATGTACTATTCTGGTACCTTTATCACTCTGAGGAAACAGAAGATTCTGAACCAGGAAAACTGGGATTGCTAGGTCATCAGCTTCCTTTCCCATCAAAGCAGAATTTCAAACTCAACCAGTTAGGTGGTTGGGGCTTTTATTGGTTGTCTTTTGGAGTTCTGCTGTAGTTAACCAGTATTTAAATTAATATCTTCCTTGTGTTCAAGTAGAAGTCTTGTTATTTTGTTATATCCTGCTTTGCCAAGGAGGATTAACACCTGGTGAGGAACAAAAGTACAGCAGCAACCTGTACATTAAGAAAATTAATTTAAAAATCAATTTACTTCCAAGTGTTCTTGTGCAAAAATAAGCTTCCCTTAAAATTATAAAAGCCCATTTATGAAGTAAATAGACCTTTATAAAATTAGCATTGAACTCTGTCCTATGTTCTACCTCCCTATACTTTCCCTGTACCTAAATTAAGCTCTGCCAATCTTGAAATCATGAAGTGACTTTTTCTTTTCCCTTTGCTAGTTAAAATGCTGTTGGGGAGTTTTGTTTTTTTTTTCCTTTGGGTTAGTTTGGTTTTTTGAAAGGAATAAAGTATTCTTCTGAAATGTGATTTCATTGAAGACGGACTGTGTCATCTCTTGGACTAAAGAAGATGCCTGCTTGATGACATTTCATTCAACTGAGTTACAGATGTATCACCCAGAAAGACAGACTTGAATATACCTGTATGCAAATGGGAGGGAAAACATATCAGTCTCTCTTGATTACATGACAGCTGTTTGGTTATTAAGAAGCCTTGTATTTACCTTGGAATAAGTATCAAAGTATTTGACAGTTCCTTGGCACAAGGTTTGTAGCTCTCGAGGAAACATAAGCTTGGTGCGTTCTCTGGAGTTTTCTTGATGTGATGATTGCAGACTCAAATTCAAAGATGATAGAATCATTTATGCTGGAAAAGATCTCAGAGTTAATGGAGTCCAACTGTTACCCCACCATGATGTGCAGTAAAATAGAGTGTATGATTTTCCTGTGCAGTTCTGCAATGCAGAATTATGGGGACCAAGTTGAAACCTCCAAATCGTCATCATATCCTTCTATCACTTTCTCAACACCTTTCTTCTTTCTCAAGGTGTTGTTTCCCCAGCAGTGCTCCACAGGACACAAAGATGTTAAGCTTCTGTGGATTTTTATTGTTGTTTTCTTGTGTGGAGGTTTGTGCCTTGCGTTTTACAATTCAGTGAAGAAAGAAGCAGCTCTTAATCTTCTATGTCTGTTGTTACCTTTTAAAGGTCAAGGCATTTCTATTTGATTATCTCTCTGTACATCCCTTTAAGAACTTGAAGAGAATTCCAACATCTGGTGAATCCAGTTGGGCCTCGTCCCTCAACTAGCAGGGAGTTTTTGTTCAATTTTCTGCAGGATGCCAGTGGTATCTGACAAAAATCTGCCTCTTTTTGCTATTAATGGGCACTGAAAAGCTACTAATAGCTGGTGTTGTGATATTATGAAGATAGATGCAAATAACCTTTTTTTTCTGGCTTTTTGTTATAATTCACTGTGGCTCAAATTTCTACATTTTTTATTTTTCCTTTTTCCTACTTGTAGCCATATGGCCTCAGAGCTGGATTGGGTTGAGGGCAGAAGAGTGAAAGAGGGTGCCAATACTTCAGCTTAGCTGCAACTTAAATCCATACCCAAAATAAATTTTTTCCGTATCTGCCTGTATCTCTACGGCTGTTCCTTCAATCTGTTGTGGATCCAGCCTCAAATGAAATGTAAGACTTGCAGATTGTAGCAGCATTTTGTCCTAGAACTTGGAATATGAAAGCTCCCATTAATCATAATCAATATGTTTGTGTCCCAGAGATCTGGGATTCATCAGATACAGGGAAAATACCAGCCAACTCATCATTTTATCAAACAGTGTTTGAGAAGTTATTTGCTATGGAGAAATGAAAACCTGTGTTGGGAGGTGGGTTGGCTATAACTGGAGGGGCTTCAGCTGCTTATGTATCAGCTGCCTGTGTATTAAGGCAGAATTCTATCAAAGTCCCACATTGTGAGATTTCTGCCTCTCATTGTAAGGAGTAAGAAATGTTAAGAAAGTGCCAGAATGTGTGGTTGCAAAGAAAGCACATCAGACAGGCCATGTTGTGGAAGCACACAGTGTGGTAGGGTTAGGAAAAGGCCTTGAGACCACAAAACATTTGTTGGCAATTATGTGTTGTCTAACAAAATTACTGAAGTTTCTCATTTCATATGTTTGTGTATAATTTGTATTTGATGGGAGTTACTTCAGCTTCCAAAGAATATTCAGTTTTCAGAGACGCCAGCTCAGTAAAGATTTTTTCCTTCATTTTTCTTTAAGAAACAGTATTTGAAAAAAGCAAATTTAGGTGTGAGCATATTTTCTAATTTTTTTTTAACCTAAGCTCCCTTTTGTCAAGTAAAAATCACTAAGAAGCTTAAACTTTATAAACCAGCTAGTTGAGGTTGTGTAGTACACGTTGTAGGAATCAAAATAATTGTACTTGGGGATGCTCATTCTTGCTCTTTGCCTTTTTTCTACTGCCCTTGGGTTAGATGTCTGTGTAGTAAAATGTATGACCATAAAATGCATGAAACTTCTGAACAGTCCAGGAGATGACCCCAGAGTCACTCCTGGCAGGAGCTTGAGGTCTTATTCCCTGCCTTGGTCTAGTGGAAGCATGTTAAGAGCTTCACTCTGGAGGTCCTCTCAGTTTGACTCTAAATAGTCTCAGTTTATTTCTGGGATTCACTTAACTGCGTACACAGAAACAAACACCAGTGAGGTCAGGATTAGTTTGGCTGCTGTGGGTTTGTGTGTTGTATTTTTGCCATGTTTTTGTCTGCCTTGAGCAGTTTGGGAAACGGAAAAAGAATATATTCTGTGGTGGTCAGATCCAGATCCGTGGCTGGACACGTTGGCTTGAGCAATAGCACAGGGGTCAAGGCAATGAGTGCTGCTGGCCTTGTGCTCACTTTCCATCTAAAGCCTCCTTGTTAGAGAGAGTTTGGGTTACTTTTCATGAATAATTGAATAAACCAGTCTGTTTAAAAGCACTACTTGTAGTAATCAACCACTGTGATAGAGCTACAGATGAAAGAGTTTGTTAAGGAAATGACTATTTTTAGACAAGAAACTCTTCTGATGAATTCAGTGGTTGGAACAAATTGTATTTGTGATTCTAGACTTCCTACAGTTGTGAAGCCAGGATTAGATGTATCACCAACAATTTATTGCCTAAATAAATGCAAAATTTCTGTAGTTTTCTTCCGATTTGGGTTTTAGCAGACATTGACAGGGCTGTTTTCATTTGATTTCCACGGGACATCAATTTATCAGTGCCTGAGACTGACCATTAGCAAGTGAGACTCTTCCCTTCCTAGCAGAAGGTGTTTTCACATGCCCTTCAGAATGTTTAGATCCTGCTAATTGAAAGAACTTCAGGTGCTGGGAGTACCTGTAACACAGGTGTTTACAGGAGACAGGGGCTGGGATGAAGGTCTGCAAAAGGTACCACTATGGATATTGTCCTTTCCAGTTTTAATTCCTTTATTTGATTTTTACTTCATTGTTAGTTACAATGGAAGTAACTTGTGGCAAAACTACAAAAAACTACAAAAGCCTTCCTTGGCACAAATATTCTGTATTTGCTTGTAGCTGTGGCTCAGTATCCTAATCTTAAATTACTGTTAAGATTATAAATCATAGTTTAAATTATAAAATGTCTGTGTATAAATCCTTGTACATGTTACTTTTATCCTAGCAAGTTATATGGGTCTTAAACTGTGAGATAAGTCTGTGTTGCAGAGTTGTAGCAGGATAGTTGGGATGAGGTGATTACAGGCTGGTTTGAGACAGAAGTAGCAGAATGCTTAGTGAAACCAGAAAATGGTAGATAGCAGTAAGAAATAAATAGTTTTGTATTTTTATTTAAAATGGAAGCCATATAAATTAGATTTGACAAACTCAGTGGCTGAGTATGTACTTGCACAACTGCTATAGTGCTGATCCTTCTTCCTGGCAGGACCAGTGTTTGCTGGACTGCGTCCAGAGAGGAAAAAAACTAAAAATAATTTTAAATGTACAAAATTTGTGAATAGCTAATAACTGACATCTTGTTCTTGTGATCATTACGTGTTTTCTGTGCCCTGCAGCACCTCACTGCATCTTCCATGGGCAAGCTCTTGCATCAGGGCTGCTTGTACCATTTATTTGGGTTGTTCCCTTTTTGGGTTAGGGCCTTTTAGACACTATTGGTCTACAAACAGATTTTTCCTCAATGTGGAAAGAGCCTTTTCTTGGTTTTATGTACTTCTGTCCAAAATATTCAACACTAATAATAACCCATGAAGTTTTTTGTAGGATCTTCCTTTCTTTAGTGGATATTTGTTAGTAGTGAAGTGAGCTGATAGACGCTTTATGCTGTACTCTGCAGGGCTTCAGTCACATGTTGGTGCAGCTAGTGCAGTTTGGGAAGCCCAATAAACTGACTCATGACAAGAGGTAGCCTTGCTGTGTTCAAACAAGCAAGGTTTTGACGCTGCAAAATAAAGAGAGATTCTGAATCGGTATGAGATAATTCCCTGGGGTGATGGAAGGGGCCTGTGGGATAGATTGATGACTCATGCAGTGCTGATGCTATCAAAATTGTGTTCATCACATGAAGTAGGTTCTCAATGCCCTTTCATAAGGGAAGCTATGAGCTGCAAAACTTGAGAACTTATTTTGTGGCCCTCATCAGTGGGTGTCATATTTGGGAGAGTGATTGAAGGAGATTGTTACCTGATGCTGTGTAAAGAATATTGCCTAATTTTGAGCTAAAAGGACGGTATGACGGTTCACTTGAAGTTAGTGTTGCTGTTTTGTAATTAGTAAAAGTATCATGAGCAAAACATGGTTCAGAATAATTTAAATCGAGATGATTCTGTAAGCACAATGCTTTTACATTGTGACCAGAGGAGGGTAACCTCCCAAACCCCCAAAAAATCATAGTGACATACTACCTTCAGATGATAAACCTGGTGATAGTGTAGCAACTTCTGGAGATTTGTCACTTTGGAGACATTTTTTGTAACAGTGAAGTAATATATATTTAGTGGAATTAGCAATTGATGTTTTATGGTAAATGCAAGTGGGTTGCATTTTGAGACTGAGGAAAACTTAGGTTTAAAGGAAATCCAGTTGCTGTCTTTATAGGAATTGGTGTTATGCCTTTGAGACTTATCTTCTGGGTTTTTAGGTGTTTCAAGAAAGTTTCTGATGTCTGGGCTTTCCTATGAGACTGGAGAGTCTGGAATAGATGAGTTTATTAGCAGAGATTCGGAGCAGCAGGTCCTTGACTGAGGGCTATTGAAAGTGAGGCATACACAGAAATAAACACAGAATCTGTCATTTGACAGAAGAATGTTGCATTGAATGCCTTTGACCTTTTGGTCTTTCAGTACATCATACTGGGTCTTGATACCATGTTAATAACATTGCTGATTTTCAGCTTCTGCAGGAAGAGCCTTTACTGGTGGCTTTCTTAGTGGTTTGGGTTTTTGGGTTTTTTTGGGGTTTTTTTCTCACAGTAGAGAAAGTTGCAACAGGATCCTAAGGAAAATCTGCATGCAGAATTATTGACTTGGAAATGACTTTTTTTTTTTTTTTCTTTTCCAACTGCTGTGACTTGGAGAAATTTTTCAGGGATGTTGTATTAGCCTGACATGTAGAATTTCTTGAGAATTTCTTGATTTCAGGCTTATTCTTTTGGGGGTGTCCAGGTTTGAAAGACAGGTGTCTGCTAAGGAAGGTGGGAACCGCCCATGGAATGGGAAATATGACCCCCTTCCCTCCAAATTATTATAACTTTGAAATTAAGGGGCTTTCAGGCAAAGATATGAAAAAAGGCATAGCAGTTCTTTACTAATATATATAAGAATAACAAGGCAAACCAGCAGAACAGAGCCCCTGAGCCTCTCTGGGCTCTCAGCCCCTTTCCCCTTGGGTACAGTTCCGCTCGCGGCCGCCAGGGGCGCTGCTGGCCCCTAGCAGGGCGGGGGCGGTGATTGCCCGGCCTGCGGGGGGCGCTGTGCCAGCCCTGAGGGGATGTGGTGATGGCGGCCGGGCTGGATGGGGAAGAGGGGCTGAGCAGAGCCTGGGAGCAGGGGCTGGAAGGGCAGGGCGAGCTCTCCCAGGCTGGATGGGGATGAGGGGCTGAGCAGAACCTGGGAGCAGGGGCTGCAAGGGCAGGGCGAGCTCTCCCAGGCTGGATGGGGAAGAGGGGCTGAGCAGAACCTGGGAGCAGGGGCTGCAAGGGCAGGGCGAGCTCAGACAGGGTAGCAAACAAGAGGTATGGTACTTCCAGGTGTGGCTGGAACCACAGGGCAGGTGATGCAGGGCTACAGTATAACAAAAATACCAGAGCCGTGGCAAAGGAATGGCAGGACTGGGCAGTGGTGGCCAGCTCCCTAACCCAGCAGAGAGAGGCTCCCTTGGGGGGGAAAGGGGCTCAGGGTCCTGGGATTTCCCCTGAGGCACTCAAGCAGATGGTGAAGGGTCCCCTCTTTGTTGAGGTGGGGTATTAATAAGGTCCCAGTGCACTCCACTCTTAGGAGCAGAGCTGCACTCAGTAGAAGAAAGGCAGCAGGAGACAGAACCTCACTGTGCTGACAAATTCTCCTCGCAGCAGCCTCAGCCTTTCCCTCTTCAAATGCTCTGACAAATTCTCCCCTCAGCCTCTCACCCCTCCAAATGCTGAGAGAACAAGAAAGAGCGAGGAGCTGCCTCAACTCTATTTTTCCCTGACCAATTCTCAAGGTATCTCAGTTGCTCCTGAGTGAAATCCTCTGATAAGAGTGCAGCCAAGTGCCCTCCTCCCCTGAGCTTGGCAAATTCTTTTGTCTCTCCTATGTACCCAGTCATTATTTTCTCCTGGCAATGCATAATAGGAGAAAATTCCATAAGATAAAGAAACAAAAAATTAAAATCCTAAACCCCAACAGGGCTCTTTCTAGCATCTTGGGGAGCAGGAACCTAGCAACTGTAAAAGCTTTCAAATTTTCAAGTTTTCAAGTATCTTTCAGAATTTGGGAACTGAAATTACTTTCTAAGCATATGAATAAATCCGTCAAACTGTTGAAAGAGTACTTGAGCATCTGATAGAAATACATAAGAATTTGAAATGATTATCCACTTGTGTCAGGTTTAGAGTGTTTTAAACTCATGGTTTATGGGTTAAGTCAAGTACACTGGAAAAGTTGACAAGATAATTAAGGAAAACTAGGATAAATTTGGTCGTAAGAGAAGCTAAACTTCTTGTGAAATGTCTAATTTGTGAAGCACTGGAGGATTTAGCCATGCAGCTGTAGAGAATATAGGATTACTGGGTTTCAGTGGTTTTCATAAGACCAAGGCACATCCTAAGAAGATATATATAAAAATCAGAAAAGCTCTGCAGTTTGGAGGTACTGGGAAGTCTAAAATTGCAGAATTTTGGCTGAAAACTGGAGCTGTTAATAATGGCATGCCAAGACAGTTTTCTTGGCAAAGGAGTTGCATTTCCAAAAGGAAAATTTTGTTCAATTACATACAGATGTGTGTGTGCATATATATATATATGAATTGATGGGTTTAGAGCTCTCTTACCTGACAGCTGGAGAGTCTTAATTTTTCCAGGAATAAAAATCAAAATGCTCATTAATTAATAAAAGTCATGGTAGAAAAGTGATTTTTTTTTTTGACTGGGGAGAGAAGAGACTGGGGAACTTCAGCAACCTAGTCCAGATGAATGGGCAGAGGAAGTGAAACAGCATTTGTACAGGTCATATACAGCTTCTACGTATTAGATTAACAGGAATTTAATTGTTTTAAAATTCACAGCTGTTTCTGAAATGTAGCAATGCAATTAAAGTGTCTTCTGATCATTAGTTAAAATGAAGGGACTGATTATAGCTATTTGAAATCCTTAACTCTAAGAGTATCTGCATGTTCTGTGTTAGCAATGTAGGGAGTTCTTTATATCAGTCTAAAGTAATGTAAATACCTGAACAAGCACAGCTTTGTCTCAGGAATGTTTAAACCAATTATTCAAACAATTTTAACATGTTGTGGAGTGTCAATTTAAAAAGTGCTGGTATATTCCACTTATCGCAGAAATTGTCTAAATCTTGGTAATTGAAACAGTCACTGCTGTAAGAGATGGAAAAAGCAAGCAGTCCTTTAGCATAATCCCTTGAAACTCACAGGTTTGCTGAAGTAGCTCGGGCCATTTTAATGTTAAATTAATTTTTTCATAATAAATAATAAACCACTGCAGTTTAGTGTGCTGCTTTTTAACAACACCTTTCAATCATCTGAGAAAGTGCTTCTGTGTCACAGCATTAGGAAGGATGTCAGTGGTGCTGAGGCTTTTGGGGACAACTCAAAACCTCTTGCTTTGGACTCAGTTCCATTGCTAATAAGTTTCTTGTGTGGACACTTATATTCCAATTGCCTCAGTTTAAATGCAGGAGATTGAGTAAAAACCAGCTTTACAGTAGCTTGCTTGATTCTGCATGCATCTTGAAACTGTTTTAATGCAGTTTTATACAAGGTGAAAGCAGATCTTTGATGGTTCTGATTTCCATGTGAACAGTAGCATCTCGTCTTGGGTTTGGGTTTTTTGGGGGTTTTTTTTGGCTTGGTTTGGTTTTGAAGTCCTTGGGTGGTCCTGCTTTCTGTCCTGCATCCAGTCCCAAGCATCCAACAGGTTGTTGTTTCTTTACCATCTTTCGACACCAGCAAGAGGTGCTGCTGCTGATTTTGGAGGAGATTGGAAATAAAACCACACTCAGACTAGATTTGAATTTAGGATTAGGTGACTTTGTACTGTGACCTGTCTGAATAAGACTGTTTTGAGTATTAACAAGTATGGAATTTCTGGTTTAGGATGAAAAGATTGAAACAGGTGATGACTTTTCCTTCACAAGTACCACCAGTCTCTGCCTTCATCCATGACCTTCCTGTCCATGAGCTCCTGCATTCTGAAGCCTTTTCTCTCTTGGCAAAAGAATTAAGAAACAAAACAGATACCTATTCAATGTTCTGTTTATTGAACAATGTCTCTTCAGTGCCCTGGATGAGTCATGGGTCTTGTTGAAAAATAAATGTAGTCATGTAGATTTTCCCAGTACTTGCACGCAAGTGTCTTTGTTGGACTGGATGGATAATTCAATCTGATATTTTTGCATTCCAGTATTTGTAAGTGTAATAGTTTGTCTGAGCTTGCATCCACTCAGTGTGGTGTGTTGGTACTGGGTAGCACTACATTGCTGGGTTTTTTGAACTGTTAAGGCATCTAATATGTGAACTGTCCAAAGTGCATTGATTAATACTGTTTTAAGGGAATTGCTTGCAATCTTTTTATTTTAATGAAGAGATTCCAAGTGATTAAATGATTTGTAGTTACTTAATAGTGCTCAGTGTTAAGGAGCTGTGGTGGTAAAAGCTGCTCATAATGGAGGAGCTTGAGGAAAGCAGAGCTGTTTGGCCTCAAGTGGAAGAACTTTGGTGTTTTGTGGGTTCCTTGAAACTAGGTTTTGTTGAAACTTTTTGTTCAATTGAAGCTTTGTTGGGTTGTGGGTTTCTGAGGGGCCTGGTGCAGAGTGTGTCCTCAGCAGTTGTTTTTGACACACCCAAAAGGGAGCAGGTCCCTCTCTTCCCGTTGTGATCCTGCCTCATGCATCCACACCCTTTCTCTTCCTGCCTCTGTTTCTCACAGCTGTGCTGCTGCACTCCTCCTCACCACCCTCATGATGGGCAGAGTTTGCAGCACATCTCAGTGACCTTTCAACAGCACTGGCATTAATGACAGCACCAAAGCTGCACATCACATTTGAGGTGAGCCCTCAGTGAATCTCTGTGGTGTGGACATGGAGAGATCCCATGTGAGAGAAAGAAAAGGAAAACCTCAAGTGAGTTGCCTGTCTGATATTCATGGTTGTTCTAGTAGGGATTTTCTGAATAATTTATTGGCATTTTTCTGTCTCCTGTCTGTTTCCCAGACTCAAAAAAGTAAGAAATTTGCCACCAGAAAACCAGAGGTGTAATTTGGCAGGAAATAGATGAGCATATCCTAGGACAGGAGGGGGTCACTCTGTGTGAATAGGTAGGACTTGAGAACACAGCTTTTTGGATGTACCAAAATCTTCTGTGAATAACTCCCGTAGGAGAATCCTGGAAAAAAATAGAGATATTGGAGTTAGTGATGTGATAGTAAGAAGCTGGAAAGGTAAGTCACTATGAATGAATTGAAAAGCAGTTTAATGATATGACCTTAACAAGGGAATTTTAAATTATATTAATTATATCATCATAATTGTAAGTTATAATACTTTTCTAATATTGTGGGTGCTGTAACACTCATTATATAATAGCTGTAAGTTATAATTAATTACCCAGTTTAGTGTAAGGTGTGCCTGGCCATAGAAGGGTATTGAAACTAGATGATCTTTAAGGTCCTTCTATCTAAACTATCCTCTAATTCTATAAATGTGACCAGCTCTCAAACGGCAGCATTTTTAGTATATTTCTCAGGTTTAGTCCAGTTCAAGACACTTTATATTTCTCATGCAATTGACAATCAGATACTTTTTATCTTACAGTAGGATTAGTAAAGGTAAATAACCAAGTAGCTTGGTAAGGACATTTAGAGGCAATGCCATCAAATACATGGATACAGGATCAAAAGATGCAGGACAGAATCCATATGCATATTTTGGGAAACAGCAATTGCAAAGATTAGCCAGAAGTGTTAAGGAAGAATAAGTGACTTAAGGAACTGCCAACGTGTCTCTTCTAGATCATCATTAATGTTGGTAAGGATATCTTAGTGCAAAAGACTATTTTTTCATGCCTTTGATTATGGGTATCACTGCATGAGACATTCTAGAAACAAGTTTGGTATCTACTGGAATTGGTTCACCTTTTATCCCTAACATGCTTTGTTCTTAAGCAGCCCATTTAAAAATGATGCTTGTGTTCAATACTTTGTTGTGATAAAGATGCATCTCCCAAATAAGGTTTTAACAAACCTTCCTTCATAGAAAATCCTGCTGCTGAGCCCCTGCTTGGCAGCAGCCTGGGATCAGCGTGTTACCTTCAATCTCAACCAGGTGCTGGCTGGGGACAGCCAAACAAGGAAAGAGGTGCAGGTGGCAGAAGCCACAGAGTCACAGAATGGGCCAGGTTGGAAGGGACCACTGGGTCATCTGGCCCAGCCTCCCTGCTCAACATTTTGTTGCCAACCTTCCTTTCATGCTGTTTAGGGAGAGCTCCATTTCATCAGAAAATAAACTTAATAAGTAGTGTTGCAACTCGAAATAGATTGTAAATAATTTTAGCCACCACAGGGACCCATGCTGGGGCTTCCCAAGTGTGCAAGCACTGAACTGTTCTGGTCCTAATAGGGATTGATGGGGTTTTTTTTTCCTGCCATGAGAGGATGTCTGTGTGCACCAGCTGGCTTGCTTTGCTGCCTCCTTCTGTGAATAATTCAGCTGCTTTCTTTTTTTTTCCAGTTTATCATTCTGTGGTTCAGCCAGGATCTCTGAATCATTCATCTGATTCTTTGTGATCGTGTCAGATGACTTATGTGCACCCAATATATTAGTGAGGTCTGATATCTTAGTAAATTTGTATTATGTTATTTATGTAGCTTTAACATGGATACTGATGAAGTTTGGGGTTTTTTTTTAAAATATGCTAATGATTCTTTTTAAGAAGTCAAAGTGTCTGCATTCACCATAAAACTTTGCCCAGTAGCCACCCCCTTCACCCCAGTTATTTCAAGATTAACTGTAAATCTTTTCTCTAAAAGCATGGTTTTACAGTACATGTGAGGGCATGGTAATGACATGTCAGGAAACAAATCAAACCTGAAACAGAGACCTAGAAATCCATTGAAAAATGTCATAGTTTACAAATTGAAATAACTTTTGTATGGAGTAGACACTGCAGGTTACAGACCTTCTCATTGTATGTTTTTAACATTCTTGATGAATTTTGAGTGTGGTGTACTGAGTCTTTTGGGATTTGCTGGTGGGTTTTTAAATGATTTTCATGGTCTCATCAATGAGTTGGATATTTCCATGGTCATGGATTTTTGAATCAGTCTTTAGTGTGGTGCATCATGCCTAAATGGCATATTTGCTGTGATCTTTGTGGTTGCTACCAAAGTTTGAATATGAGCTTTTTGCAAGTAGTAAGTGTGAAATCCTCTCTTTCCTGTAAAATATCTGTGGCTGAGAGGATAACTTCTTGCATATTGGTGGAGGGAGGAAAAAAAAAAATCAACGTTGCTGGCATCCAGAAACACACCATAAAGATAAAGCTTCATTCCAGTTTAATAGTCTGAAGTATCTTCATTGTGTTAATTAATCACTTTGCCTTATATAATGAGTCTTTGAAGGATGTGAAAGGAAAAGAAATTGTGCTTTAGAAAGGCTTTTCTTTTTTAAAACCCCGTACTTGGTTGTTTCTTGATTTGCATCTTCAGAGGCAGTTTTCATGGAATTTTTTGGAGATACCATAGAATGACTTGGTTCAGGCAATTATTTCTGGCCTCATTCATTATAGTAGTTGGTTACTACTTGCCAGACTGTTATTCTACTTTGATATTTTATCCTTGATGGATCTAGGAAGTGACAAACAGAAACCCTGAGTGTTTTCATTTCTATAGTACACTGAGATTTTGATTGTTTCAAAATAGTATTTTCGTGATGAGCAACACATTGCATCTATACAGCATTCTTTCTAAAGCTTTTCACTCTGGAATCTTACCAAAATAACTGTGTCAGAGTTATTTCTAAATAAACTTGAAGCTTTAATTGTTGGCTTGGAAGTTTAAAGACCCTGTCCATTGATCAGCCTGACCACTCCTAGTCTGTTTTATTTCATCTTCTTTTGTTGGCTTTTCTGGAAGCAGACAGTACATTCCCTATGGGCCAGAGGATTCCCATTCCTTCCTCCCCATGTGTGTAGCTTCCCTCAGCCTTTTAAAGGGCAATATTTCTAATCTCCATCTTAATGAGAGCTGGAAGTGATACCTGGTGTGGTAGATGTTGTTCACCCACAGGTGTGCATGTCTGTCTGTCTGTGTTATGCAGGGAGCTCTGACAGCATAAAAGGGAAGTGGTAGAGTTGGAGCTTCTCCTGTCTCCCTGTGGACCAAGCTTAAGGATTTACTGCAGCAGTGGAAGAACAATTCATTAATTTGGCTTAACTGAGCCTAGAAACTGCTGCTAAGGCTGCTTTTGTGATCTGGTTATTTAACCTTCTTTTGCACTGTCAAATGCTGACTCCTGGCAGATGCAGCAAATACACATTTAAGGCAGGCAGTTGCAGAGTTTCAAAGGAGCAGCTCTCTCTTCTCCCTGCATGCACATGCAGTTCACACAAATGGGTTGTATGGAACAGAATGCACTGGCTTTGCGCATCCTCTCTGAACTGCAGGATTCACCCACCTTGGCTTTTTAAAGTTGTAAAATACAAGTGGTGCCTTTGTCCTGCAACTGGTTTAAAACTTTAAAGTGGAAAAGGTGATATGTGAATGGGTCAGAATAGAATTTTCTTATTCTAATTTCAAATTTTCTTATTCTGAATGTTACTTTGGATTGCTTTGCCAATTGCAAAATTCCTAATGGCTTGATCAAACTAAATTTATTAGTTTTGATAATTCCTTCTATAATTTGTTAGGCAATTAAGTGTATTGTAAAATACAGTCCCACTGTGTAATTGCAAACAAAATGGAAGACCAAATCTTTTGCTGTTAACATGTTGGTCAAATTCCTTCCCTTTCTATCATTAAGATACGTGTAATTAGATAGTCAGTATTTGCCTAGTGTCTAGAACTTGATGTTTCAGTGATTCTGTAGTATGTGCAAAAGTTTAATAAAATTCTGCATTTATATAGTTGTGTATCTCCATGCAGCCAGTTTTACATCATACAAGTTTTGTACTTTGATAACTTAAATTCCCTGAAAGGGATCCAAGTCCTGCTGCAAATTAAGAATTACCAGTAACATACATTTTCAGTGAAGTCATTCTAAACTTCTAATGCTGCTTCAAAGGCATCGTGATGCTCTCAGGATGTTTCAAATTGGTCTTTGAAATAGAATTTCTGATGGCTTAGTCAAATGCATCACCATATGAAATGATCAGATGTCATTTCCATTTTAAAGAGATTCCTGTAATATGAAAGATTCCAATCAAGATGTTTTCACACTTCACTTAGCTCATCATATGCAAACTAAATTAAGGTATCAGTCGACCTACCAGATGTGGTAGGCACAGACCTACCAGAGCTCATATCTCAGGGATGGCAGCAAGTGTTGGCTGCTGTATAATTTGGACATCCAAAACTTTCTTTGATAGCAAGTAATGATTTTCATCTTTCAGGTCCTTATTGCCTGTTGATCAGTTTGGCTTTTGCTTGATTTACACAATGTAGTGTCTGAGAGAACATGTACCAGATAACCATGTCTGGGAATGCATGCTAGTAGTAGATTTGGAGTTGTTGTTCTGGTTCCTAGATTTAGGTGGTGATAAAAGCTTGTGGGTTAAATAAACATGATTGTGAACTGTCATGGTCAGAATCTTTTGGTGGCACACTTGTGTGTGTCCCAGCTTGTGTGCATATGGGGAAAATATATCCCAAACCACTTGCAGTTCTCTTTAGACTGTTTAATTTTTGCTGTTGTTTCTTTACCTTCTCCCATCTTTTCCAATATTTTTATAGTTTATCTTAAAGGATTTGTACTCTGATCTTTGGTTCACTTTCAGGGACTTTAAAAAAGGCAGTGTTGTCTGCTGAATTGATTATTCCACCTCCACCAACTTTTCAAATACAGTGACAGCCTATCCCAGAAACATGGGGGATATGCTTTAAATACTTCTACAGATGATGTGTGAGTTATGTTTTAGACTGGCAACTTGCCTGCCTTTCCAAACCACCCAGCAGCCACCTCTGCAGGCAGAAGCCTTGAGTTTATCCTGAAGGAACTGGCAAAGGTTTCTTCAGTCAAAGTGACAGATCTGCAATTGTGACTGTGCTCACCAGTGGCCAAACAGTGCAGTTCTTAAAGGTTTCATCTTGCAGGGCTGATCCAGCTGATTAGGTTCATCCACCTTTAGTGTACAGTCAGCTCCTTTACAAATGTTTCTGCTCTTGACCTCTGCAAATTTCCCTGTCTTTAGCAAGTGCCAGGCTCTCACAGATCCATTCTCAGTTCTATTTAGTGATTTTGGTGTTAAGTTTGTGTTAGGTCTAGTGCTAACATGATGGAATAGAACCATGCCTGGACAAAATCAGGGTAACTACATGACGGATTCTTGTGTGCAAGAATCTTGCACACAAGATTCTTGTGTGCAAATTCTTGTGTGCAATGAAGAATATATTGTTACAGATCATTTTAAGAAATATTAACACTTTAATCTCATTTTCTTTTCTTGGCACCTCTGACATATTTTGCAACATACATTTTACGATACTTCAGGTAATTCAAGTAAAGCTCTCTTCCAAAAAGAGCTCTAACAGCTCAGTCCGGTGTCTGGCCTTATGCAGGCTTCCTAGCTGCTTTCTGAGACCGAGGAACCTCAGATTGCTTTTGTGTAATCCACTAACTCAGGAGAAAGTGAAGCTAAATGACAGCAGCTGTGGCCCCGGTGTACCAGATGTGGCAAAGTGGCTCTTTTTGGAAGAAATGAGGGATCACAAAAAACCCATATGATGGGTGAATCCCCCTGAGGCTTGGGGGCAAGGGGGGAACAGTTGTCAGGGAGAGCCCCACCCCCAGGCTTTGGAGAAAGGAACAAAGCCCAGCTTGGCTGGGCAGCACAGCCTGACCTGCCACTGTGCTGCAGAAAGCGACAGAGATGCTTTTGACTTCTTCCTTTGCTTAACCTCATGCAAGGAGAGTCCTTCAATTCAGCATTCCAGCAAAATCAAAGAGTTTTCAAGCGCAGCAAGATGCCAGCACGTGAAGTACTCTGGTTTAACTAGAAGTCTCTCTTCAACGCTGCCTTTTGATCAGTGCTTCCATGGCTTACCTGTGCTGTTGGGTGGTACCTGGCAGAGGCTGAGCTGTGCAGAGGGTTGGGGGAAGGATTATATGAAGCTCTGCAAATTGATGTCTTCATTACAGTGCAGCACATTTGTGTGTAAGGTACAGTTTTGATCCTTAAAGAATTTGCTGAGCTTTAGTCTTCCAAATTGCTTTGGTTTAAGAAAAACTGTTCTTCTTGCTGGTGCTTCTTGTCTATTGGATTGGGGTTTTTTTTCTTCCATAACTGAAAATGATGCATCTCTTCTGATGTCCTTTTCCTTTTTTCATAAAAAGTGTTGTTTGTCATTTTGACCACCTATTCCCAGGCAGACAAATCTGCTTGGGCATTTGGTGGGGCTTTTTTTTAGTTTGATGTGAATCTCACTTTGATTTAATAATACTAGTTATACATAAAAATTATATTTCAGTGTATTTCTTCTGCTATTTTTTTTTCTCATCAACAAAAATGGTAATTTCTATCTTGTGTCCAAATTTTGTATATAACATTCACATGGATTTATGAAGAAAAACTGGCAGATTGTAGTTTGAAATACCTGCCATGATTGAAGGACTCCAGGATGTGCATTTGTTTTTCTTACCTGTTTTGAGCAATGTCTTTGAACTCCCATTGCTTGTTTTGGGAGAGTGTCAATAGCTTTAAATGATGTATTTTCACTTGGATGGAGACTGGAGATGGCAGAATAAAATGACTTTGTGTCTGTTCATGTTCTCCAATAAGGAGTGAGGCAGGTATTTGAGGAAATGAAGAATATTAAGCAAAAAATTAAACACAGTCCTTATGGATTAAGGAAAGTATTAAGGAGAATCATTTTAAAATACAGAGTAAGAACTCTTCTGTGTAATCTGACTGAGTAAAAGGGGTTCTACTTGGCCAGAGGTAGGCTGAATCCATATGTAATTAATCCATATGTAATTAATGCCTTTTTTGTTGTTGGTTTTTCCCCTGCATAGTTTGCTTTGTTAAGCTTTTTCACCAATATGTTGCTGATAGAATATGCTTGATGCAAAGATTTAAATGTTGAACTTCCAAACAACATGTATTTATTTCTTCTTTTCTTTAGGAGACATCACTCAGAAAGGATATGAAAAGAAGAGGGCAAAGCTGTTAGCACGGTATATACCACTAATTCAAGGTGAGACACTGCATGGAAGTTACACTTTTGTGCCAAATCTGTGAAAATACAAAATGGAAAAGCTCTCACTAAATAGACTGGATGAATTATAATAGTGTTTGATATGGCATCTAACCAGCAGTGGGAAATGGCTGTCACAGAGAAGTGCAGAGCAAGGAAAAAGCCTGAAATACGTATTTTTATAGTTTTATATAAAACGTTAAATGGTAACATTTTTGTCAGCAAACTTCAGGTTGACAAATACACCTGAGACTTTAAAGGTAACTTTAAAAATGAGAAAAGTTATTGCTAAAAGCAAATTGTCTGCTTTCATTAGATGAAAATACTCTCTAGTCCTCACTCTCATGCTTTAATGTGCTGTTTCTTGCATTTGCCCTGTGCCTCACCCCATTTCCACACACTCACTCACCCCCTTCAAAGTACTGACTTTTTTTATTACTATAAACTATTACTTCTGAAGCTGGTCATTATCGAACTGCATTGTCAACAGCAAAAACCTAAGTGCCCAACTTGTTTAAAATTTATTTTTATACTAGGACACTGAAATCACTCGGGGCTAGGGCTGTTATGCTGCTACTGAGCTTTGGTGTTCTATAATACCCCAATTTTCCATAGCTTGGCAGATTTTTAGATTCACGAAAATGAGAAATAAACCAAGGTGAGTGGAAGCAGTAATGAGACACTCTAAACTGAGACAGTGTTGAGCAGTCAGAAAGTAATCTGGTGTTTCATCATGGGGGTTCTTAGCAAAGGTTTCTTTTTTGTAGTTTTGGTTTTTATTTAGATTTTTTTAAGGTGGGTTTTTTGGTTTTTTTTAACAATAGATGTAGGTTTTCCCTTAGCAAATCTGTAATCTCTGGAGGCCAAGCAGAATCAAACTCATCTCTTTAAAATGGCTTGTGCCTTGCAAAGAAGCAATTTGAATTTTTAGGATGACTTTGACAGTCAGCAGTAAGTTCTAGCCTCACCTGCCACAGCTTCTCCTCCTTACACCATTTTTCTGGAAAGAACTGTCTCAGTTTTTTGTTCAAAATACCCTGTCCTCTAACTCAGCTTAGTGAGGTATGAATTTTGACTGAGGATTTATCATTATTAGAAATATTCTATCAATGCACATCATCTCCTAGAAAGTCATGTCTTTGGATTTCTGTCTCTTGTTAATCTCTCATCACCTTTGATTTACTTGATTTACTTTGCTTTCTCTCCTTTCTATTGACAGTGGGGGTTTTACTTCATATTTTTTCTCTCAGCTCTCAAAAGGCTGTTTGCACAAATATTCAAGTACTGAGCTCTCAAGCATAGCTTAGACAACTCCAGTACTTTGTCTGCCATACTTGTTAAAGTAAGTTTAGATTTTCAGCTGCTTAAAGATTTTTCTCCTTGTTCAGCTGTATTCTCCCTAATCGCCTTAAGCAGTAGTTTAATGAGTCAGCAAATCCTGTGGTTTGTCCTACTTGCTTGATACCACATTTTCTAAGAAATACCAGATTACCTGCTCTTTTTTTACCACTTCTGCCTAGTTTATCATGAAGCTGACACAAATCTAGCTTTAATATGCTAAAAAAAATGAATGGTCCGCTGCTGAGCACAGAGAAGGATGCTCTGGCACAAAGACAAAATTTGCTTAAAACATGAAGCTAACTGCCTGTTTCAGTTTCCTGACATATGTTCCATTGACCCAATTCTAACTTGAAATTTGCTTAATTGACACAGCTTCAGCATGGCTCAGAATAGTGTGTGGGAGTCCCAAAGGCTTTGAGCCTGCAGAAATTTTTTATCATTAACAATTTAATTGCAGCATTCCTGATAGAATTCATAAGGTTCGGTATCCATCAAAGTTTTGCAGATTGATGAATCTCAGCATTTTTCATTTGTTGAGTTCTTGCTCTATAATTTGACATCCCAGGACCACTAAATCATGTCTTTCTACAGCTTTATGTCTTAAAAGTGTACTTTGATGGCCGTAGGTTTGACTTCTGGAAGTTTAACTTCCCCTGTTACACCTCATCAACTGCCACCTACATAACTAATCATGTGCAAACTCCTGCTCTCTCAATCCCGTGTAAAATGGATTGCTCTGTGTTCTGCTGCACTGTATAGCTGAATCTGTGGGGAGCCAAATCATTGCCCAGACACAGTGTTAAACAACTCCTCAGAAGGTTTGGTGAACAGAAAAAGACAGAAGTGGCTGCAAAGCACGTTTTCAATTAACTGGAAAATTAAGCAGAACACTTGTGATTCAAGAGTCTCATTCCTGTAGATTGTTTTGTATTCCAAAATTCTAAATCTACAGTGATGAAGAGTTAGTGGGAATAAAAGATTTTGCTTAGGAACCTTAAAACTGTGTAGTTATATGGAAATAATAACTAGAACGAGTTATTTTTCACTGATCCAACCAAGTGCACTGTGCAAAATCAAAAACAAGTGTTGAGTAATAGCAAGCATTAAACAGTAATTAATTATTTTAATGAAGCAAAATTTAACAGTCAGTAATTGGCTTCCTCAGTCAACCTCTGCATGCAAATTACAGATAAAACTCTGAGGAAATAATTAATTGTATCTGTAGGCAACCTGGCATGCTGCATGGTGAAACTTCTGAGTGATGGATAACATCAGATACATGGCAGAGGGTGATTTTGAATGTGGGTAGAGCTGGGGTGTAAAAGCACTCAGAAATAACACAATAAAATAAGCAGCATTTACAGTGAATATCCTGTCCTGATGGGCAGGTGATGGTCTTAAGCTTCCTTTCTAACCTCAACTAAAACTCCTGCCTTGTGATGTTTTTTTCCTGATTATCCTGATTTCTTACTGATCTTTTTGCAATGTTACTGGTTATTTTCAAGTTGCCTCTTCAGCTGTGTAAATGAGATTGCAATTGCAGTTGGTGTCCTGGTGTTGCTTTACAGAGCACTCCCTGGAAATGGTTTCACTGGATTTAGTTAGTGCTAGATAAACACCTTGGTGAGAGACTTCATTTCTCCTCTGGTGAGGAGAAATGGTCAGAAGGATTCCACTCTAAAATTATTTTCTTTTAGCATTTTTCTCTCTTTTCCTCCTTAGCACTTCTGCTCCAGCAAAATTGAAATGTTCACCATTTTCAAATTTTCATTTTAAGGGAAAGTGATGATGAAACCTCCTCTAATTTTGAATGAGGCTGGTGCATCCCATACTTCTGTTTTTCTTATGTTTTCATAGTTCTGTGTCTCTGAAAAATGTTTCTACTGCTACCAGGAATATATATGGATATTGTATTCCTGGCTGGACCAGGTCATCAAGGTCCCTCCAACCTGGGTTGCTCTGTGATTCTGTGTAACTGTGATTTTTATTTTTACATCTTTGTGGGTAAGAAGTACCCACAAATCAGCCTCTCATTCAATTAGAGTGGGATGAGTTTTACATGGCCCTTTAGCACTTAGTACCTGTAGTTCCATTCTTAAGCAATGTGCAACTTATTCTGGTGTCTTGGAGTCTACAAAAGCTTTATAAGTCCTTATAATTTTAAGAAAAAACTTGTAAGTACCTTTCTTGGTGCTGTGCAGTTAAGATTGCTACTTTATCCTGTGGTTATAATGGCTGTGATCAAAGGATGTCCAAATTTTAATTGGCTAATTTGGTTGGATCTTGGTGTGCTTGGTTTAAATGTGAAGATGTAATGTATTCATATGGGCTAGTTGAAAAAGCGGTTTATAGCTTCATTGCTCACAATTTCTCAAAATATCAAGAGATTGCTATTCCTGTGCCTTTGCAATTCAGAGCACATCCTTTTACATTAGGAGTTCTGGGCTGCTTGTGAAAAACCTCCTGAACTGCTGCTTAAAATGGACTATTATTTTGAGAAATTCAAGTTCTAGCTATAATGCCTTGTAGGTGTTCTGCTTACCAGTCTGTCATAGTGTCTAAATAAATGTCTCTTGCTTGTGGGTATTTTCATTGAGATGGTTTAGTCAGTGTTTGGATTCTCTGAATTGGATCCAAATCCTGGTTTGTATTTGGTTTCATTGAATTTATAACAAGTGTCTTCTATGCTTTTGTATTCTTTGCTGCTGTTTCATGCTTCCTTTGAATGGGAAGTGTTAGTGGCCTTAAAATAGTTTCATAGGCTTCAAGTGGAAGTTTAAGAGCTAGAATTTACTTCCTTGAGTAGAGGAAGATGTTACAGAATCATGGAAGATTGTCAAACATAATGCATGTGTACAGTGCCTTTTGTTATCAATTATTATTTTTAATCCCTGGAATTTCTAATAAATTTCTAATTTTCTAATTTATTCTGGGTAATAAATTACATTGGGTAAACCCTTGTTCAGTCCCTCTAATCTGGAAGGTGTGAGCACTTAGTTTTGGAACTTGAAGACAAAAAAATTGTGCAGAGCAGGTAATGTGTTCTGAGATGGGATATGACAGTAAAGGATGAAAACATAGAACTGTGAACTTGAGTGAGGACTGGATGCTCAGTAAATGCCCTGGAGCCAGGCCTCCACTTTTTGGATTTTCTGCCTTGTAACACCCCTTTTCCTTTCTTTTCACACTTTGAACCTGGCTGTTCTCATTTGTTCCTTTCTTATTTCCAGACCCAGTTCAACAGCTGCAGAAAGATTTGATAAAGTACAAAGAGTCTGGAGTTTCCTCTTTGGCCTCCTTCTTCCCCTCTCCTCTCTACAGAGCTCTTTAGTACATTATGTTTTGAAAATTTGATCTCTGCCTTCCTGATGTCTTTATCCCCAGTGATGCCAGCAGAGAATCTTCCCTTGTCCTGGCAGCTCTTCCCTACTCTTACAATAAAATCATTTTTTGCTTATATAAATGAAAATTGCTTGAAATTCCAGTATTAGTCTTGATTCTGCAGTGCTTGTGGATGGACAAATACAGGAATAATTCAATTATTAATTTCATCCTGTAGAAGCAAATTGTTCAGTTAGTTGGAACAAGCAGCCTCTTTAAGGTGACTTCATTCTTGACAGCTTTGAACAAGTGAAAAATGGAGAAAATACAGTGATAATGGATCAAGTGCCTTTAGTATTTGTCTTTTCTGTAAAGGTGTTGGTGTGAGTGGGGAGACTTAGCCTAATTACCCATCTGCTTTTGCTGAAGGCTAAGGTAGTGATTTGCACAGTAGGAGAATAAATGAACAAGCTCACCAAGCTTGTGGAACAGCATTTTACATTTTACAGCATTTAAGTTATGTAGCCTAAGACTAAGATGCACTATCTTACTATTTTTACCAAAAAGTGACATTTTTTCAGATTCATTGTTGGCATTTTTGCTCTATGATAGGAAACCTACTTTGAGAAACCAAGAAGGGAGTCTTAATCTGAAGAAATTGAGTTGTGGTTTCTAACAGTGCCAAGGATTTCATGCCTTATCCTATTTTAAAAGGAACTTCTGAGATTTACTGATACATCCCTCATCTCAGTAACTCTGATTCACAAAAATCTGATCTTAGTCTTGGGAGGAGGAGGATGTTCTGGTTTGGAGCTGGTCATGCACTCCTGTTGTTATGTGTGGTCACTTCTTCCCTGCTCCTCCTGCCCCCAGTATTGGTGTGGCCAAACAGCAGTGCTTGGATTGCACACGCCTCAGCACATCCCGCATGCAGGTTGCCATCTGCTGATGCATTATACCAGTCAGCTCATTTTCCAGATTATTTTCCTCCACAGGACATTACAAAGTGGAAAAGGGGCTCTTCAAAGTCCTGATTTCAAGGCTCTGTAGTTACTACAAGAGTGCAAATGGGAAGAGTAAGGAATTGGGAAGAACATGAATCTCTTTCTCTGTTTACAACTAACAGCCCCCCTGGAAAAAAAGAAACGGCACACCAAAAAAAAAAAATCTGGTTTTCTTTTGTTTCCTTTTTCTCCCAAGGTCTCTTTTGAAAAGATCACACAAAAATGATGTAGATATGCTGTTTTCTGAAAAATTCTTAAGTAGTTTTAGTTGAGGGAGCCTCCAAGCCCAGCTGCCTGTTCTCTTTTTGTACCATTGTGGTTATTGTGTTATCTATTTGCTTGGCTCAGGTTAAGGAGATGACTTGCCTCGATCTGTTTAACAAAATCTAAAGTTGTTGTTTATTGTTTCCAGATCAACAAATCCCCCTGGACTGTTGACCTGTGGTTATGGAAAACTTGTTTTCAAGTGAAATGTGGAGTAGAATTCTGCAGTGTTTTCACTGCTCTGACTATCAGATCTCTTGAATCAATTCAGTTGGCAGACTACATTTGTTTTTCTCTTACAAACAGAATCCTGTTTAAGTGTTTCAAGGAGTGCTAGGTCTGTATATTGGTAAACACACATTGTGTTCTGCTCCTTTGAGGACACTGGTTTCTTTGCTGGGCTGTCTCAGTTTATCCCATTGGGGAATGCAGTTGATGTTAGATATTCTGTCATCTGCTTAAAAAGCTTTACTTTTGGAAAACGGGAAAAATTAGGTGAGAATGTCTTTGTTCTTTATCACAAATTGTAGAAGAGAGGAGCATATCTCTTGAGTCGGACTAATTTCTTAAAACTTAGATCTGTGTGAATTATTAAATGTTTTTCTATTATTTAGGATCATTTTTCCTGCAGACCCCTCCCTGAACCCACATCTAGCTCAAGGTTGTCTCTTCAGCATCCAGAGGTGTTCACTGTTAGCTGCCAAGGGGATGGGAAAGGGATTACAGAGTGCATTCTTCCAAAGGTCTTCACAGATACCCAAGAAAGCTGGTATATAGTAATTTACCTTGTCATGAAGATGATAAAACACTTTCCCTGAGGAGATTATATTTAAATAGAGTACTTGAAAGTTCTTTTTCATCAGTTGAGATAGAAAATGGGATATTTAATCCAATTACACTCCTAACATAAAGACTATATCTTACTCAAAGGCCTTCAGAAAAAGATCTTATAATTCCTAGATTTGTTAGTAATTGCCAGTTTCTTTCCTGATACTCACCTTGTAACAAAGAGAACAGAAACCCCATGAGAGAGAAAGGAACCTTTTCTTACTTGTTAAAGTAAGATCATTCCTTGCAAAGGAACTGACTCAGATTCCTTTGGAATTATGTCTTCAGTTCAGTGAGAGCTGCTTTTGGTAAATATTTGCATTTTGGAAAAGTGGTTTTCAAAATACTTTGTTTCTGAAATGTGTTGTTTTCAAAAGACTTGAGGGAGGTAGGAAAGCAGAAGGAAGGACTTCAAGGGAAGGAAGGACTGAAATGAAAGATATTTAGCCCTGTGGTACAAGGGTGAGTAAATAGAGTGAACTTGATGCAGCAGGTCTTACATGGCTGAGGAAAGTTTATTGTAAAACACAGCACTAAGCTAAATTTATGTTAGGATTGTGCAAAAAAATCTTCCAACTGCATTGGAATTTTAACATTACATTTTTAAGTGTGGATTTATAAGAAAATTGCAATTGGAAGTTCCTAGTCCAAATTTATATAGTCCTTGATGGATCAAGGGCCAGCAGGGAGTCTCCTCATTTTGGGGATTGGGAAGTGATAGTGGATATTAATGGTTCCTGTCCACCCCTTTGATTTTTTATTCCTGTTGTGCTACAATGTAAAATTGAGATTCGTCTTCCAGAATATTAGCCAGCCTGAATGTAAGCAACTGCTCTGGGTTATCTCAAGCCCTGTTCTAATAAGGTGCAAAGCAAACAACTAGAGAATTGTTCAGTTCTTCTTATTTTTGTTACCTTGTGTGAGGCTGGGAAGATCTGTCATCGTTTCAGGAGTACATGAGGCACCCAGACAACCTAGATTACAGCAGGAGCTTGTACACAGCTGAAGCTGACAGTAATTCTGTGTTAATACCAGCAAAAGGTTTTATTAGAGAATTGCAGCATTTTTGTAAAATGTGAATCTTGTGAGTATTGCTCTGTTAAATGGGTGTCATTTAAATTGGATTAAAATTCAGGTAGAGGATGAGCCCTTTTTAAAGGCACTGCCCTGCACCAGTTGAACTTGTGAGTAGGTGTGGAGGGTAGTGAAACAACGTAGACATGGGGGGCAGATATTATACTTGCAAAGCTGAGTTTGTACTAAAATAAACCGTATTTTAGGTGTTGATCCCTCCCTGCAAGCAGAGAACAGAGTCCCAGGCTCTTCCCAAGCCACTGCTGGGGCACCGAAGCAGCAGAAATCCCGATCCACCAACTCCAGGGACGAGCGCTTCCGATCCGGTAAGGGACAGGGGCACAGGGAGGCATGGCGTGTCCTGAGAGGAGCAGTGTGCCTGTAAAATGCTACCTGCACCTATACTGAAAGCTGGAAGTGCTTTGGGAGAGGGGAAGAGATAATTAATGTCTTTCAGTGTCTTTTTGTTTTGATACATGAGTGGTTTTGTTTGAATCCGGCCTGGAGGAAATGCAAGAAGGGAAAGAGACTGTAGACCTGTCTCTTTCCCTTCTTGCATGCTCAACAGTGTTTTCATGTTTGCTGAAAAAACAAAATTGGGTTTCCAGTCTGTAGAACAGTTACTTAAAAATTTTCAAGACTACAGTGTGTGTGAATTTCGGGGACTTTTTTGCTTGCTTGTTTGGGTTATTTTGTTAAAGCAAGGTTATATATTTATTGTAGCTTTCTTTCAAATATTTCCTGGTTTAAAACAAGTGCACAAAAAAGGGAAATGTCACAATGGATATTCTACTTCGTTTTAAATGGACACCACAGTGTCAAACCTGTTTTGGAAAATCATGTGAAAATACTGATATCCCCATTGCATCCTGTTCCCATTGTTACTTTTCAGGTGGTTGAAGTGCACCATTTCCCTGTGAAATTCCTTGTGACAATAGTGAGGAAAAACAGGTGTTTGGAAGCTTTTCTCTCCTAAATACTTTCAGATTTGTAGCTGGATATTTTTCTGTTTGTTGTCCAGGGATAGTCCACGTCTTGGGTTTGGGGAAGAGAAGTGCAGGTGATTGCATGCACTGCACATCCTTAACAGGAGGCTGGCCTTGGGTCACCTTGTCTTGCCACTGTCTGGGCAGAGTGGTTATTGCATCCTGTTTGCCCTGCTGGTGTGTAAAACCCCCAGAGTTGGAGCAGATGTGCCTTGTACATTCCTTAGGGCTAATTGAATGATGAATGAGGCTTCTTAAAGATTCTGCAGGTATATACAGACTCCTGGGAGAGATGCCTGTATTCAGCTACACAGAGAAGAAACTTCTGAATGCCAGGAAATAGTGCATAGTGTCGTAATTAACTGAATGACTTGTTTAAAAATATATTTTGAAATTATTAAATTATAGAAATATGTTATAGAAAATTATATTCCAGACAGTAATTAGAGTAAGATGTGCCATTGTTAAACTAACAGAAATTAAAGTCTGCAAGAAGAGCACAACTACAGCAGGAAATATTTGGGAGGTAGTCCTTGGTGTGGGGACTTCTGTGTCCTTCCGTGGTTTCCTATCACTGCTCCCCAGACTAATTGTTCATTAAATATTTCTGCCTAAAACAAGTTCTTTACTTGGAAATTCGGAAAGTTCTTAGTTACAACACACATAATTGGATTCTTTCTCCCGTTAGTGATACATGACAAAGCTTAATGTGCTCAGATGGTATCAAAACCAAATAGTGATGCTTTTGTTTGACTTGGTTTAGGTTAAACTTATTTGGGTCTGTGCAAGGAAATGTGGATATGGCTTTCAGATGCCAATATCTATTCCCCTTTTTCCTCTGTAGTTAAAAAAATCTTCAGATGTACTGCTTTAAGTGTTTGGCTTCTTTATCTCAGCAAAGACATAGATATTGTTGCCTTTTTTAACTTCCCTGTGTACTGACACACTTTGGCTGTTGAGGGATCACCAGCTTCAGCCTCCTTCCCTCAATTTCACACCTCCCTTATTCTTTAGACTGGTAGGGGCAGGGGAGGGTGTGTTGTTTCTTCTTTTTTCTTTGCTTCCAGTCTTTATTTCTTCTTTTCCTTTCTTCAAATCTCATCAGTTCTCCTATGTCTTTTTCAAGAACAGTTGATGAGGGGAGAATGCAGCTTTTCCTAGAACAGGATCTCTTTCTGGAGCAATTATAAGTACATTAGAACCATCAACATAAATTACTTAAAATAAGCAAGGAAGTGAAACAATTTTTTCTTTTTATACAATTAATCTGTCATTTACTCTCTGAAGCACTTTTTTAATAGTTTCACAGAAGAGTTGTGTATTTAAATGAACTGTATGTTTTCTTCATCCCCAGATACTTGTCTTGAAACAGTAAATATTATCCAATAAATTCCTATAGTGAATACTATTGATAAATACAAGCCTGCTGTCCAGGTTTCAGCTAGAATAGTGTTAATTTTCTTCTTAATAGCTGGTACAGTACTGTGTTTTGGATTTACAATGAGAATAATGCTCATACTTTATTATTCTTGTTCAAAGTCTATTCTTATTTTTATTATTACATTTTAATTTTCTTCATATATTATTGTCATATCTCAACCCCTGTATTTTACCTTTTTCCAGGTCCTCTTCCCATCCCATCTAGGCAGTGTTTATTGCTTTACCTGTTGGTATTTTGAAATCCAGGAGCAGCAGGGACACTGGTCAGCCTATAAATGTCATTTTTTTTCTTTGACCGACTGTAGAAGTTCTTCCTTTTGTACCTAAGGCAGGGACAAGAATCAGGGGCTGATACATGAGCAGAGGCTACAAATAGGAAAGAAAAGTGCTCTTCTAATAGCTGGACAGTTTAGGAGCTCTAAGAGTTTAGGTGATTGATAGTCCACAAACTATTTTAGTTTTCCTCCCTTAACCTTTCTAAAGGACACGTGTAAAGAAAGAAAATGAGAATAGGTACAAAGAACAGGAGAGAAGATTATCTGGTTTACTACAGCAGGAGGAGAAAATGTTTTTAATAAGTTATTAATTGTTGATGGTGGCTTGCAGCTTAATAAAGTCCAGAAGCTTAGAAATACTTCTCCAAGACTTTTTCCTCTGCTTTTGGATGGTAGCACATATTTTTTTCCTCACTTTGGTACATATATTCTTTGTGTTAATGGAATGCTGGGCTTGCTGTTCATCCCTTCCAATGACCACTGTTGAGCATTTGTGATCCCTTTTCTCAAAAATGTGGCACATTTGGTCTGATTATGAGTGTTTAATTCCCTGAAGAAAACTGAACTCCACAGTTCTTACATGGTGAATCACTTTCACAGTACACTTTGAGTAATTTAAGTAACAGACAGTGGTAGAGAGCTTCTTTTTGCAATTCCAATATCCAGCTAGAATTTAATTTATACAAATATATGAATTATTGTACCCTAAGCATTCTGCTTCTTTAAAATAATTTCATTCCTTTTACTTCTTTTATTGAAATGTGTTTCATCATGTAGGAAAGCTCTTAAAGCAAGAGTGGAATAGGAGCAAAATGTTCTAGGGAAGTGAAAGCAGTTACTTCATTGATTTGGATGAGAGAGGATGTTCCTACTCAGCTGATGTCCAAGGACAAGATATTATAAGAAAGATTTCAAGCCAGGAATAGATCTTAATGAGTATAGAAGTAATGATGACTTCAATTGCCACTGTAAAAATAAAACATGGAACAGAATAAAAATTCATCCTGTCTCCTGTTTATCATTTTTATCACTTAATCTAGTCTGTTCTAGGTTTTGGGGTGGGAGTTAGGACTCAAGGAGGAGGTGGTGGTAATTTTCCCCTCTGGAAATGGAATAAAAAGTAGTTCCCATGCTTGCTCCCATAAATCTGTGTGATGTTATGACCTGCCCTGCTCTGCTTTGTTAAAAAGCCCCAGCACACCCTTGCCTCCAACCAGGCCTTTCCATTCCCAAAATGCACAACTGTCTAAGAATGCTTTCATTTTTTTATCTGCCTCATTATTTAATTACTTAATGTATTTATATGCAGACTACAAATATTATGTGTTATTTTGCTCTTTGGAAGACCTCTTCTGCAGAAAAACAATTTATGTTCCCCTGCTTCCTATGAGATGTTAATGTAACAAAAATGTCTTTTAAATTGTATGTAGATGCAGGCACGGTGGAAGTGACTGTATCTCACAGTTACTGTCTCTTTCTAGAAACATTCCAGCTTGGTTTTGACTAGGAGTTCTGACAAGGAAATGTGTCCTGCAGAATAGCCATTTTGTCCCTACTTTTAAGGCTGCAAAAATGACCTTTAATTCATGTTGAACCCTCCTTAAACTTTCTGGAATTTCAGGTCATAAAAATTTTGCTTCTGGATATCTATGGCAATAAACTTCATTAGTGGACAATTACAGCTAAAACTAAGGATCAGGAGAAACCAAGTCTTGATAAAAAGTCTTGCTGTGGGAATGGAAAAGGAAGCAGGCAGACATAAGAAAAGAGGAATTTTTAATTTATAAAACATCTATTATTAAGTCCTTGGTCTGAAGGACAGCAGCGAAAATCTGACAGATGGCCCAGGACAAAAAAGTTATTGTACTAAAGGATAGAGGTCTTACTGATTCTTTTTTCCTTTTTCCTTCTTAATATTTTTTGTCTCATAACAACATCATCTTTGAACCTCCCATGTTGGTTGCACAAAAAGCTCTTCTTTGAGATAAGCATCTACTTAGTACATTCTTCAGTCTTGTAGGAACACTCAAGTGGGATAGTATATTTGCATGTATACATATTTTAAATACTGCTCTGAACAGATCATCTGCAGGGAGCTGCAGCCTGAAAAGTGACATTATTGCTGTGAAGAACTGGTTGGTGTCTGGGACCATATGCTCAGGGATTCCTGTGATTTTGCAGAATCCATTTGGCCTGACTGGATGGCATTTTTCTTAGGAAGGACCTTGTGCTAAGCATGACCAAAGGGGGTTCAGGGCTAGTACAGAAATTGTACGTTTTAAACAAAACAAAACAAAATTAAAGAAAAGGTGCTGTAAAATACAGCATTCTACCCGTAGTCATCACCAAGGTAAATTGCTGTAGGTACAGGGATACAGTAATTACATTACATTGTGTATTATGTGTAAGTTGTGTAAGTATATGTCTGATACACACTTACACACCTTCAAACAGTTTCATGCCTTCAGATTTGTCTACCTGATACATATTTGCATCTTAACAAAAGAATAGATGGGTACTTACTGAAAGAATATGTATTTTCTTTCAAATTGAATAGTTAAATTCTGAAAACCTTGTACAGCAGTTTCCATGTAGAAGAAATATGGTCAGGCCAATGCATAATTATATACTCCCTTCTGGGCTCTGTCCTGGTTTGGGTTTTGTCTACTGACACACTCAGCAATACCATATTTTTTCACTGTTAGTTTACATTTTCAGTAAATTGTTCTTATCTCAACCCATGAGCTTTGCCTTTTGTGACTCTGAATAATTCTCCTCTCCATCCTCCCAGAGGAGAGGAGAAGTGAGTGAACAGTGCCTGTCTTGAAGTGTTTTAGATTGGAGAATGCCACTGCTGAACCACAACAAGCCCATTGTAACTATGTTTAAGTATATACATGTGGTATTGTCCTTTTCATGACTTGAAGTCTTAGGTGGTAAGTCAAAGTGTATTTTTGGTCTGCCTCATTCCTCCTCAACATGTGTTCACTTCTCATGATTTTTTTTCTTGCATAATTTTTAGCTTTTGACACCATTGGAATGTAGATGTCAAAGAGAAAAAGCTGCTGAAAAATCACTGGAATACATTAAATTTTATCTGCAATGAGGTCTTGATTGAACACTGAATTCCTCTTCAATCTCAGTTTTGACTTAAAAATTACAAAAGTTAAAATGTAGCCCTTGAGCCTCTGAGGGTAATTTTTGCTTTCAGGAAAGTGAAAGCTCTGTGTGTCTTTTCCCTAATTCTTCTTATAGAACCATAGAATTTTGTTACAGTTGGAAAATACCTCTAAGATCATTGAGTCTATTAGTATCTCTTTTTAATGTTTTTTATTACTTTCATTGTTTTGTGAGACCTTCAAGTATGCATGTACTTGTACTTCATTTCCCTTCCTGGATTTTGAGGATGAAGAGTTAAATGCTGTTGCAAATTTACAGAATCTGCATTGAAATTTTCCCCCAAATGAAGTACAGTTCAAAACTAACATACTGGATACTCTGTAACTGCAGTGTTTATTTCTGGGGGGTTTCTGAAATGCTACTTACAGAGCCTTTTCAGGCTGATTTCATGAGGAAAATACATCAACTTGCCCCTGCCTATGTTCTCCCTCAGCTTTGGAAACCATTGCTTCTTCACTGGACTGGGGCTGGAGGCAGTGGTATTGATTCAGGCCTCCTGGTTAACTGAAGTTGTAATGTTTTTGTTTGTTTTCTGTTTAGATGTCCACACTGAAGCAGTACAAGCAGCACTTGCAAAATACAAAGAGAGGAAGATGCCCATGCCCTCGAAGAGACGCTCTGTCCTGGTGCACTCTTCAGTAGAGACGTACACCCCTCCAGGTACATGCTGAGTGAACTCAGAGAAGCTGAGGCTGTCCCATCCCAGCAAATGTCCAAAGCCAGGTTGGACAGGGCACCCTGGGATAGCAGAAAGTGTCCCTGCCCTAAGTTGTTAGTAGGTTGCACTAAAGTTCTGTATCATGGCTGTATTTCCCAATAATCAGTTCTTGGTTGGATTTATGCTGTGATGTTTTTTCCTCATGGTTTTAGTGTCTCATCTAGAGATAGTGTAGCTGCTGAAAGTCCACATGAAAAGTCATAGAGTGAGCAGGTTCCCTTTATGCTTTAAGTATGTTCTCTTACATCATATCTCACTCAAAGGAGATAATCTAAGCAAGCATGTCAGAGCTGAAAATACCTCATTTCACATTGCAGAAGCTTCTTCTTTTAAAAGTTGAAGAGAATACCAGAGCATTAAGTTGCTGTATTAATTGCAGAGCACTCATGAGATGGTTTCAGCTATTCAGTGGTGAGCAGATTGAAACAGAAAATCATACTCTGTAATTTTCAGATTGGTTATGGCAGAATGCCTTTTTTAATTTTTAGGGGGAAGAGGTATTCTTCTGTTTCTCACAATGCATTTTCTAGAGGTTGAGAAAAATCTTACGACATATTGTGCTAGCAAGCCAAGTGGTTTGAGGCTAGTGTCTTGTATACAAGGGATTTCCTAAGATGTTTAATTTTGAGAATGTGCATGTGTCTTTTGTAATGTGGCCCAGGAGCAGAAGCACGCTGACTTCTACTGCCCTTCTCCATCATTTCTATTTCTTAAGCCCCTTCTCTAAATGGAGAGTTCAGGTATGCTGCCCTCCTGCTTTCTGAGGTGTATTTCTTCTTTCTGTTCTTCCCATTTAAAGAGAATTCCATTTTAGTTTGCTAGTCACACTCTTAAGTACATTATTTTTGTGGGTTCTCCAATTATTTCATTAGTTAGTAAACAATAATCCTCTGTGTTCTTAAATATGATCTTTCTTGACCCTTAACGTTTTTGCCTAGAAGATACATTAAATATTTTTATTTGAGTATCTTTTTTATGGGTGACTATTAAAAAGAAGCTGAGATGCTGTGGAGAGAAGGTTAAGTTGTGTGATAAAAGCTGCCCTGCTCACCTGCAAAGGAGCTTGGGGCATGGCAGGTGAAGCAGCCCAAATAACACCCTGTCCCAGGAGCCACCAGCCTGTCCCAGAGCCATCTGCAGAAGCCCAGAGGGGCCCTGGGAACAGCAGCAGGCAGGAAGGCAAGTTCAGGACTCTGAGAAAGGTGCCAGGCCTGTCCCTGGAGGGCCTCAGCCCCCCTGGCCAGGTGTGAAGCCCATCAAGACCAGTCAGCACTAGAGCACCTTCTGGACTGGGGGAACCCACAGAGGGGTGGGGAACACAGTATGGGATGCAGGGCAAGAGTATTTCGGATCTGTGTGTTATGGGATATTAAGGTGAGGAAGTGCATACAGGCAAAGGGGCAGACTTAGGGAGGAACAAGTGTGGGGAAAACTGCAGGATAAGAGGATCAAAAGGGCTGGTGGTGTGTAAATGGAACACGTGCCTGGCCATGTCACTGAGCCTGCACTCCATGATGTACCTGTGTGTACAGAGCAAGATGAGGCCTTGGGATCTGTGTGGTTTTGTGTGTTTGTGCTGCTGGAGGGTCATATTCTAACGTGCCTGTGCTGGTGCTCAGCAAAGAAGCCAAGTATGCTCACACGAGGATTGAGCAGGGTGCAGTAGCGCCCTAAATAATAGGAGCTGAAAGCTGGTGGTGTGACCACCACAGGGATGTGGTCATGGTCACAAGCCTGCTGGAGTTCACGAACTATTTGCACAACACTCCCAGGCACATGGTGTCATTCCTGGGGTGCTCCTGTGCAGGGCCTGCAGTTGGATTCAGTATTCCTCATGAGTCCTTTCCAGCTCAGGATATTCTGTGAAGAGTTAAGTGCCTCTAGAATCTGTCAAGGTCTTTCTAAGAGAAGGTGTTATGAGATCCCCTTATCTCTATAAGAGAATGGGCCACTGGATGAGTTCTGGTCATGTGGAACCAGGACATTCAAAAATATTCTAGATACTTTCTTTAGCTACATCAAATCCTAAAGATAATTGTCTTTTTATGGGCCTGCCTTTATTTGCAAAGTTAGCTCAGCAAGAAGGATCCAAAGTTGCAAAAACACAGAGTTGTGCTGAGCATCTAATCCTGAACCATTCACCTACTGCCTTAAGTCCTTATATTGGCAGTAGTTAATGGCAATTAAAAGGTGCTTTGGTATTAGTAACTGAAACTTTGTTACAAACAGCTATCACCAGCTACCAGGAAGGAAACATCGGATTCAGGGTCTTTACACTGAGGGTCTGGCCCAGTGAGGCACTGGCCCTGAGAAGCTGTGGCTGCCCCATCCATGGAAGTGTCCAAGGCCAGGTTGGACAGGGCTCAGAGCAACCTGGGAAAGTGGAAAGTGTCTTGCCCATAGCAGGGGGTGGAGCAAGATGAACTTTAGGGTCCCTTCCCACTCAAACCATTCTGTGAATCCATGGTTCTCAGCACAGTGTTAAATTGAAGTCCAGCTCCTGAGTGGCAGTAAAGGAACTTCTTCAATCAGTCATCCTTCCAAATATTTTAACGTACTTTTGGTTTTGTCCTACTGAGTCTCTGATCCTTCCCACACGGATTTCCTGTGATCAGATCTGGAGCTGAGCCATCATGCAGGTCTGGCTCAAAGAGGGGTGGCTTCTGTGGCTGTCTTGGATCAGCTCCCAGCCAGGAAGAGCTGGAAGCCAAGCACACAGTATTCTGTCACTGTTCTGTCACCACACACCAGGATCCATGGATTAACCCTTGCCACTGCCACAGGGCCACTGCTAGGGTGACCTTGCTACTTCGTGGTCTATTTATGTTTTGACATCAGAGTGCTTTTACCATGGGTCCTCCATTTTTGTACACAGACTTCATTTGTCTTGGATCTGGGTAAGGAGATATTGTCAGAGGGTGTATTCTGTGAGAAACCTGATTTGTCTATAGGTTTATTTCTTTCTCTGAAGTGATTATAAATTGCAGACATAGTGGTTTGGTTGTGGGGGTTTTTTTTCAATCCCTGGCTGTTCATACCCCTATCTTGTTCCGTATTACTTGGATTGTTTATTTTTGCTTTCTGCCTAAAAGAAAGGGAAGGTTGCAAGCAATATGGGACAGATTTGGCTTCTCTCCATGAGCAAATGGAGTCAGCTGCCAAAAACTCTGAATGTGGCAGCAGACCAGAAGCATCACATGAGACATGGACCAAGGAATGAGGGTGCACCACAGCTGAATCTTCTCAGAGATCTATTGTTTGGGCATTTTCATTCAAAATTGTCATGTTTGATGAGGGAGGTCAAATAATGAGATATCTACAATTTTAACTTTGAAAATGCCATCAACATAATGGGATTCTTATGAAATGGTTTTTTGGTGTTTTGTGATTTTAGACTCCTAAAAGAAATTATTCTGAAGCTATTGGAAATGCACATATTCTTGAAAATCGGAAGATTAAAGAGCTGGTAACTGAAATGCATTGCCCAAGATGAGGAGTAGCTTTTTTCATGTTACTTCAAGAAATTTATACAGACTTGTATCTAGCTGAACAGTTGTATCTGGATGAACAATTATGTGTTCAGAGGATTAAGAAAATAGCCAAAATTAAGGTTGCAGAACTCTTGATGTAACCCACCCCAGATTTCCATGTTTGGGACTTTTAGACTATAGTAACAGACATCCTACCTTATATAAAGCATGTAAAAGATCAAGTCATTAAAATTCAGCAATTTCTTTATGAGGGCAAGATTTTTTTCTGTAGTAAGACTTTCTTTTTTTCGCTCAAAATCACAAGGGATATAATTTCTTGATATTTAGAATGACTTTTTTACTTTTTCTTGAATGGATAATAAAAAAGGAAAGATTGCGTGCCAAAGGGAAACATCTGGAAAGTTGTAAGTGACTGGATGGTAATTAAATTAGGAGCCCTTTGTCAGACTTCTAACAACAACAAATATACATGTAGAATGAAAAGATGCTTTACTAAGCATTTTTGTGTACTACTCATTAATATCTGTTTATGTGGTTAAATTGCATGCTTTGTAATTATTCCTTCATTGAACTTCAGAGCACCTTTTTTTTTAGGAAATAGTTCTCAAAACAATTTGTCAGAAGAATCGGAAAGCAAAGAATTCCCTTTCCCTCAAAAAGAGTAAAAAACGAAGTAAACAACAAAGAAAAAATAATGGGTTTTCATCAGGTGTGATGAGATAAAATTTACCATTTCAGAATAGAAATAGTTTTTCAGGAGAATAGGGACAGGATGGGATGCTCAGTGATACTCTACTGCAGGTAGAAGCCTTTTTTACTCTGATATCATCCCAAATGTTGGAGGTAGCTGAAACTTTGCTCCAAGTGTGTTCTGGCCCTAATGTCTAGAAGTTGTCTTGACCCAGAGAACGGCAGCAGGAAGGATCTGTGTGTGCGACTATCCCGTTCCTTTAGCGCGCGCCCCTCACGTGTCGCAGGTGAGGACGCTGGGCAGAGCACGTGGAACGGGGCCCAGTGCCATGCTCCTGGTGCTGCCCCATTCCCACATTACAGGCCTCTCATCATTATTTTGACCACAGACACATCGTCAGCATCAGAAGATGAGGGCTCGTTGCGGCGGCAAGGGCGGATCAGCTCCACTCCGTTCCAGAGCCATTCCAACGTAGAGCCCTGGCTTAACCGGGTCATTCAGGGCTCCTCCACCTCATCCTCTGCATCCTCCACCTCATCTCATCCTGGAGGGAAACCTGCTGCTGCTTCCAATACCGCTCCTGCCACCACTGCTGCCACAGTGCTTGCAGATCTCATGGCACACACCCAGATAGGTCAGTAAACCTGCCGGTGTGGTTGGAATGAAATCAGATTACAAATCCCAAAGCAGGGCTAAAGACAAAGGTCTTCACCAGGAGATAACCTGTGAATAGCCTTAAAATGTGCAATTCACAGAGCAGGTAGGTATGATGTCTGTGTATTTAACTCAAGCCAGTTGCTCATGAGATCTGAACGTGTGTTCTTCTTGGTAAAATGCTTTGCTTTACCAAGAAACTGAGGTTCAGTTTTAGTGGATTCCAAAGCAGAATTTCAAAGGAATCCTGGTTTTGGTGCATGCTTTCCAATGTGCATGTATTTACCTTAAACAATATCAGACTGTGAATTTCAACATGATTCAGTTGGTAAGCACCCAAAATACAGAAAAACACACAGAATCTTTGGGAAAGTTATGAAATCAGAGGTACTAATCATTAGGGAAATTTTTGCTGTTTGTACAAAACCTTTAAGGAAACCAGATTTTTCATATTCCCATTTCCAAGCTTATTAATAATGAGAAATTTGCAATTTTATTTGTCCTTGGTGGATGTAAGAAAGAGGTAGTCTGTCACCACTTCACTTTGAGCCATTCTGGATTTCATATTATGGATTAATAGAAATCGTGTTTAACTCCTTAAAATTACAAAGTTAATTATGGCTAACCTTAAGCTTGACTGGGATTGATGAAATTCTGAATATAGCTGTAAAAACTTGCAAGATACAAAAAATGTAGCACAGCATCTTGTTATGTGTCATGCCCCAGGCCAGATAGACATGTCTATCAACAATATTTAATCAACAATACTGCATGCAAAATCAAGGCCTTATTAAAGAGTTGGAGTCCAGCATTTAAGCAGCTGAATGCTGGGCTGTATGCAGGTTTAAAATTTCATTAATGGGAAATAATTATAGTATCTAGAAGGAAGGAGGCTCAGGGATTGTTAAAAGCTGATCTATTAAAAATATTGATAAAGGTAAAATTTCCAGTGCCTTCAAAAAAAAAAAAAAAACCAAAAAACCGAAGCCAGATGGATTTTCACATAAAAATGTTCTTCCTCATTTCTGCAATGCTTGCCATGTTCTCTCAGTTTTCATTCCTAGCTTGGTAACATTCATGCATGGCCAGTATCAGTTCAGTTGAGACATTTTTCCTGTCTGCATGTACTTTTCCTACCTCACAAGAATATGAAAACATACTCAGTTCTTATACTGCAAACTTTTATCATTCTTGGTAAATACTTGCATACCTTCTAAAAGGGGCTTTGATTTGTCCCAGAGCATAGAAGAAGAGTTTATTTATTATTTCAGATAGTGTGCTGATATCAGCAATCTGAAAAGCATCTTACATATCTTAATTGCCATGCCCTACTGAAATATTCTGTGTTTTGGTTATGTAGTGAATAGCTATTCACAGTTTTGAGATGTTGGAGAATTTAAATTTAGCAGCTTGTTCTCTTACATCTCATCTTCTCCTGCCTGCATTTTTAATGATGAGCTCAAACTAAGTTCCCAGGCAGCAAACTGCAGTGTTGGAAGTGCAAGGTTACAGTATTTAATGGAGTCAGATAGGAATGTGCATTATTTTTAAGATGTTTGTCTTTCATGTAACAGCAGTGAAGGCCAACCGTTCATGTTGGGGGGCTTTTCTTTCCTTTGTGTAATTTTTTTTTTTTTTTTTTTTTTTCAGTGAATAAGGCTGGCAGTATGTCTTGTTTTTTGGTTTTCAGCATATCAACTGTGGAATATTTCCCACCTTAGCTCTTAGTGCAGTTGGAAATACAGATCATCATGGCTTTTAATTCTGTCATATCCCATTTGTTCTTACTTTGGACACTGCTCTCTTGCATTTATCTCTGTCTTGTCATCACGAATGGAAAGGTCCTTCAGTCTGAACACAATTAACCTTTCTCCCTGACGTCACAAGTCTGCTCCCACTTGTTTTTTTAACTCCTCACCTCTTCTCTTACCCTGCTATGCCATGGTATTTCTGGATGATACAAATTAATAGCATGGGGTCTCATGGGCATTTATTAATAAAATGCTCAAATGACTAATTAAGCTAATGTGGTTTTTATTTGAGCATAAATTCTGAAAATTGAACCTATTCCTTCTCCATACATAGTGAGACATTGCTAGTCCCTGCAGGGTTTGTCAGGTGGGAAGTAGGAAGCAGGTACACTTATCTCTGTGGCCAAGTTGTGTGCTGCAGGAAGCCTGTAGTTTGGGACTTTGAGAAATCCAAGGGTATAAAAAGCCCAACCAAAAAGCAACTTCAAAAATACATAGAACAGAATGAGAGCATATACATGAGGCAGGTGTGTATACGTGGGCACTCTATGGCTCCTGTGCAATGGTTATACAGGTCAGCTTTACAGTTGTCTTCTTTGTGGTTACTGATTCCAGGGCATTTTTCCGAGAGATGAAGTAACACTTTCTCCTTCATGTCCCTCAACCCACATGAAAGGAATTTGGTTTCTGCAATGCAAACATTGGCATTGCAGCGAGGTCCATTGGAAAGGATGGGAATGGATTTAAATTTTTCTCCTGGTGATCCCTTTAAAACCACTTAGAGCTGGACTTGTGACTTGTGACCTCCAGCTCTGGAAATGTGGGAGCAGTGCAATAAGCACTTGCTATCTTGGGGCTGATCACTGCCTCAGAGTGGCAGGTAATGCATGTATTTCACAGCACTGCCCAGATCTCCCTCTGCCTGGAGTTTTTCTGGCAGGATTTATGACATGCTGAGGTTCTCCAAGGGCTGTATCTACAGAGGCAGCTCCAGCCCTAGGCAGCAGGGTTTTCTCCAGCTCTTCCCTGCTGCATTCCTGTTTTTGCTCATCAGGATTCTGAATATTTCAGTTCTCCTATTCTTGTTGTCTGTTGTTCAAACACTTCTCAAAAATACTGCCATTTCCTAACACATTCCCTTCAAAATTATTCCATAACTTCGCTTACAGTTTTGGAATTATGACAGCAACTTCTTACAGGGGCAGTTAGTGATAGGACAAGGGGGAATGGTTTTAAATTGAAAAGAGACTCAGATTAGGAAGAAATTTTTCCCTGTTAGAGTGGTGAGGCCCTGGCTGGCACAGGTTGCCCAGAGATGTTGTGGCCGCCCCATCCGTGGAAGTGTTCAAGGCCAAGTTGGACGGGGCTTGGAGCAACCTGGGATAGTGGAAAGTGGAAGGTGTCCTCCATGGCAAGAGGTGGGAACAAGATGAGCTTTGAGGTCCCTTCCAAGCTGAACCATTCTGTGATTCTGTGACATTCCCTAAGCATTGCTCTACAGCCAGGAAACAGGGCGCAGCTCCAAGCAAAGCAGGCTTGTGCCTCAGGGTTGTAAGGAGATTCTTAAGTCCCTTTGAGGATTTCTGCAATACCCTCATGTAAGAAGCAATTCTGATGATGTTGATCCTTAAGGTGCCTGATGAGCTGCTATATCTGTTTGCATTTCTGCAGAGAACCACTCTGCCCCCCCTGATGTGACCACCGGCCTGGTGGAATACCTGCACCACGAGCGCCCGCAGGTCGCATCCGTGCGAGGAGTGCCCAGAGGCTACAGCAGCAGCATTCTGGAAACTGCAGATGGTGATTGCATTATAGACCTCCTACTTTTCAATCTGAGTCCCCTTGTATATATATATATATATATATATATATATATATATATATATATATATATATATATACACATATATATATATATATCTATCTTCATATGTACCTTACATTGCCTCAGAGATTTAAATTTTGATAAATATAAAAACATGTATTTACCTTTAATTTAACATACGCAGATGAAAATCAGCATTTGACATGTTTTCTGTTGTCATTATTTTTTCAAGCCCTGTAAAATGTTGGAAGATTCACTCATTTTTTTTCCAAGCATTCTGATGCTTTCAGAATGGAATGAATGTTAAGTTGTAGTAAATACCTAGACTCCTGGAGAAAAGGACATTCTTCATGTTTCTGTTGAAGTCTCACGAAGGGGTCAGTTGTTTGAAAAGCTAAAATAAAGTGTGAGAAGGTGTCTGCATCAGCCAGATAGTTGGGAGACAGCATTGTTCGAAAGCAAATAAATCCATGGTGGAAACTCTTACTGATTTAAGCTGTTTTCTTCTAAACAAGGTACTTGTCCTGAATGACTTTTCCACCTGAAAGTTGGGTGTTTTAGTGTATTTTGGTTAATATATGATAAATTAATATATCTTTTCCATTTGGCAGGTGTCCCAGTGAATAGCAGAGTGTCCTCTAAAATCCAGCAGCTGCTAAATACTTTGAAAAGACCGAAGCGCCCACCTTTGAAGGAGTTTTTTGTGGATGATTTTGAAGAACTGCTAGAAGGTTAATTTTCTTTCAGATACATTTTTTACTCCTTGTGTAAGTGGTTCATGACAGAACTGATACTTAGCAAGTGTTGGTTTCTTCTTCTCTTCTCTATAGAAAACTAGTCATGCTAAAATTAATACAGTGGTACGAGAAAGGTCATACATTATCAGAAGTGGAAGATAATCTTTAACTCAACCCTCCTACTCAGTGTGAAATTTCTGAGCACCTACCACTAGAGTTCCTCTGCTATTGGTGGGATGCTTGTAAGATACGATGTTTTTGTGATTCTAGTCTTTGGCTGAAGTTTCTCCCGATGAACTTCCGTTGAGGTGCATGTAATTGTGGAAAGTATGTCTTGGAACTTTAAAGTTTGCTGGTCGTCTACATTGTGTGTTCACTAACTTTAACCAGGACTTTGCTAACTACGATCAAGATACTTCACTTTCTGGTGCAGCTTGGAGCAGGATTTTAACAGAAGACCTTTCTTTTAAAATATATTGTTAGACAGGAATAGTGTCATTTTTCATAACCTGTTGAGAATTCAGTGTAGCAAAAATCGGTGTCCAGATGTCACTGAAGCCATTGTCTCTGATAACCTTTCTTGGCTTGGTGGAGGCTTTCATTGAAATAGATGTGGAGAGCAAGCAGCAGAAAACAGCAGCTTTCCAAAGTAGAGAGAAGTGGGCTAGAGATTCAAATTCTGGTCTTTTGATAATGTGTAATCACACCTCTGAAGTGATGGCCACTGTTTTTTGGGAAGCCAACAGATGATTAGCATAGCATCATCATAAAGCGGGGGAAGTAGTGATAGCTGTCAGGAAGAGGTGAATGGTTCATAGAATAGTCTGTGAAGTGTAACTTACAGGTTTTGTACAGATGATATTTCCCTTTTCCTGTGCTCTGATTTTAGTGCAACAGCCTGACCCAAACCAACCAAAGCCTGAAGGAAATCAAGTGAATGTACTTAAAGGGGAACCCTTGGGGGTTGTGACCAACTGGCCCCCGTCGCTGCTGGCTGCCCTGCAGCGCTGGGGAACCACCCAGCCCAAAGCCCCTTGTCTGACAGCCTTGGATACCACTGGCAAAGCCATTTACACCCTGACCTATGGTACGTGTTGGAGCCAGCTGTGAGGAGGAATTAGGTCCTCATCATGAAGCAACAGCTTGCCTTCCTTCAGAGGGACTGCCTGTGCTTGTAACACATGGCTGGAGATTGCTGTAGGAATGTACATTTTAGGAATTCATTGTATATGAAAAAGATTTTTAAGGAAATTAAGGGAGGGAAAAATGTTTATTGCAAAACATATTGATTCTTTCCAAGTGGCTATTTATAAATCTCATAGAATTGTGGGGGTTTTTTCATAAAAGAACACTAAAAATAGAACACTAAAAATAACTGGGAGGTGGAAACAGATGATAATTAAAGCACTCTTCAGGTTCCCAGAGAAGACATTCCTTTTTAACATTTTGCACAGCCTTATAGAGAAGACTCATACCTCAGGAGCATAATCAGCATGTTAATGGTGGGAAGTGAAACTTGCCTGTATTAATGAACTGGAAGTATTGCAGTAAATTGCATTTTTGGGGAAAATAACTGTGTCCTTCAGGATAGCTCACAGTAGCATTTCATTGTATATTATGTTAGAATGTTAAACTCTGTTGTTTGCATTCTCACAGATGAAGGATGCAAGAAATATAGCTAAGTAGCTGCAGTAATTTAATTACTCTGCAGTGGACCTTTGAGATTTGTTTAGAATATCATGTTTAGTTTTACATTTAAAATAAAAATTTAAAAAAAAAGAAAAAGGTAAACCAAGAAGAAGCCAAGTTCTAAATTATACTTGGCCAACTACTCTGATGCAGTCATGCTTAGTGCTTGTATGAGGCACTGAGATTTGCCAATTAAGTGTTAAAATTTTAGTTTCTTCTACTTAATTTCTTCTTTTATTCTTTAGGCAAGCTGTGGAGTCGAAGCTTGAAGTTAGCCTATACCCTGCTAAACAAACTAACTACTAAGAATGAGCCCCTGCTGAAGCCTGGAGACCGGGTAGGCTGCTGTTGGAAGTGGTCCCTGTGGATGAAATAGTGAGGAACAGCTTTAGCTGAAGAAAGCCTTGTAATAAAATATTGTAATAGTATATTGTGAAATAATCAGTACTGTGACTTGTAATAATACATTGTCTCAAGACTTAGTATTTCTCTGCCTGGTTTCTCTATGAACGTGGACATTGTTGTGGAAATTTTGCTGCACTGATTAAAAAGCAGCCCCTCTGTCTGCCAAATTACAAAAAAATACATTTTCTTATTTTACTGTATTTTTGTAGGTAGCTCTCGTATTTCCTAATAGTGATCCAGTTATGTTTATGGTGGCATTTTATGGATGTCTCCTGGCAGAACTTATTCCTGTCCCAATAGAAGTTCCACTGACAAGAAAGGTAGGTGTATACATTCTACATTTTTTTTTATTTGATAAATAAATGAAGTTTTTATCTGTGTGTGTATGTCTAAATCCTGCAGTCCTTACATGGGGTCCTTCAGAGCCTGCTCTTTAGAAAGCATCAGGTGAACTGTTCAGTGTACTTTCTGTGCTTGGAATTATATTCAATATTTAGTTAAGGAAAGGGGGAAATAATATTAAGCTAGTAATTTTAAGTATTTTAGGGTATGTAATTGTAGAAATTATTTGAATCCTTTATTTTTGAAAATGCATGTAGAAGTATTTCTCTGGGTATGTCAGAGAAAGGTCTTTTGAGCTCTCATGCTAAGTAATGAGGCAGGCAGAGACACCATAGTTACTGGAAATACACTTATAATCCTACATACATGGAGATTGTTAGGGAAGAGGTAAAAAGCTACAGGCTCTGCTCCTCAGTGTGTCAGGACTCAGAAACAGCATCAAGCCAGTTTTCTGTTTTAGCAGAATTTATAAATATCTCTGTGGGGTTGAGGAGGGATGTGCAGCCATTGCTTCTGACGCTGCTTTCCTTACTAGATCTGCTGCAAATCTTAGCTGGCACTAAGCAAAATTAAATTTTCTCAGTCATTTAAAGGTCTTATGGGATAGACTTTTGGTTTTTTCCTGTGGTATAAATTGACTTAATGTTTTCTAAACATTTAGAAAACAAACTGTCCAAAAGCTTTGTTATTTGTAATTTTGCTGTTCCTTTGTTCCTCTCCAGGATGCTGGCAGTCAGCAGATTGGGTTTCTTTTGGGCAGCTGTGGAGTCACATTAGCTTTAACCACTGATGCCTGTCAGAAGGGCCTCCCGAAAGCTCAGACTGGCGAGGTGGTGACCTTTAAAGGTGTGTGCTTATTTTTTATGGAATAAAAAGCAAGTGTATTCATTGTTGCTGTCAAACTTCAGATTTGGGGTTTGCATGCATGGTTCTTACACATAAAGAGCTGCCTTGATTGCCATGGCAGTGCTCTGTGCTGTTTCTTCCTCTCCGGCAAGGGGTTTTGCCTTTGCTTGCCTCCTGAATACTGGGGGAAAAAAACCTCTGAATTTTGGAACTGTGGTGACAGAAGCTTTTATTTTTCTTTGAAGGCTGGCCTCGTCTCATTTGGTTTGTGATTGATGGGAAGCATCTGGCAAAACCAACCAAGGACTGGCATCCACAGGTCCGGGATGCCAGCGCCGAGATTGCGTATATCGAGGTGATCCAGTGTAACGTGTCCGTGGTTACTCTGTCATAGTTTATGTCATGTTTCCTTCCTTTAAACTCTTGAAACAATGAAAGAGACAGCTATAATATTTTAAACTGTAAAACAAGAATGTTTCCATCAGGCTGCCAGGCAGATTGTCAGTTGAGTGACTGTGTGGAGTCAGGTTGAGGATTGGGGATAATCAGCATTTTGGGATCCCCAGGACAATTTAATTGGACTAGAGAAATAGATTTTTTTACCATATTATTATATTCTGTGGACATAAATATATTTTTAGGCTAACTTTTTGAATTAAAAAAGCTGGGTTTGTTTTTGTAATATGTTTTCAGTTCACTACTGTAACTTTTCTTGTTTTTGCTGTTAATCTAATGCTGGCATACACTTTCTCTTCTCAGTACAAAACAAGTAAAGAGGGCAGCACAGTGGGCATTACTGTATCTCATGCCTCCATGCTGGCACACTGTCATGCACTGACTCAGGCATGTGGTTATTCAGAAGGTAAGTTAGGTGTAACTTTAAAATTATACTGACAGCTTTGCGTCTTCAGACAATTTATGTTGTATAATCATGTCTCTTGTCTTCAGAGAGCTTTAGATACAGAGTAGTAGCTTCAACTGCAAAGGGAAAGACAAACTTCCTCATTCATAAAGGGCGGGATTTGTGAACAAGCATTAAGCTACCTGTGAAATCATAAACAAGAAGGGGATCTTCCTCTTACCTAATCATGTCCTACAAAAGAACATCTCCCCAGGGATGTTAATAGTGAGAGGTCTGCTTGTTTGCAGTCATTCTTCCAAGAACTGCACTTGGTTTTGTAGTCATTCTTCCAAGAACTGCACTTGGTTTTGACCATCTGCATAGCGTTGATCTGTGCTACTATTTAACCAAGTACTTTCCTGCATGCATCCATCCTACATTAGTGATAAGCAAGTTTTACCTAATCAATACAAGATATCCCTCAAAAATCAGGTGGAATCCTTGATTTAAAATCTTTGATTCTTATTTGGTTTTTTTGAATCACATAAGATACTCAAATTCCTCAGAGAAAATATTCAAGAAGATTTAGTAGAGCCATGGTGATATTTCTTACTGGATGTAATTCTTTCAAATACAGATCAACTTTTTCAGTTCAGCTGAAGAAGTTTGCTTCAAGACTGAATTTTCAGTCTGCATAGTTTATTGGCAGATGTTACAAACACACATGGAAGGGGTATTATAATGAATCAAGGTCTTAAATACCTTGTAATATTCTAGTCTAGTAATCATAATTCAAAGATGATTGCAGTAAGTAAAACAAGCCACTTGGAGCTTAAGCAGCCTGTTTGTTATAGGCAACAGTGCTTTGGTTTCTTAGCAGTCTTGGAAGTTTCAGAGTTGCTTTAACAAATATTTATAATTCTTAAGTATTTTTATAAATATGGGTTTTAAATCTGATATTTTTTCCTTTGTTTTCAGCTGAAACACTAACAAATGTCTTGGATTTCAAAAGAGAGGCTGGCCTTTGGCATGGAGTGTTAACAGTGAGTATTGCAAGAAAGACAAAAAACTGCAGCAATTTGCTTCTTTCATTGGTATCAGAATGAGTCTATAAATTCATCAGTTCTCTAAAACGATTTTTGTTTGATTATTTATATTTTTCAGAATAAACTTGCTTTTTCAGTAACTTGTGTACCTTATTTTTTCAGAGCATGCACATAATTTTCACTGCAGACTGAAAATTCAGTTAGCTGTGAGAGTTTTGATGATGGGGAGATTTTTTTTATGCATTGCTACATGTTCTGTATTTTGTAAGCCACTTGGAAGTTTATTTTTGAATCTCTTTCTTGTAGAGCGTTATGAACAGGATGCATGTCATCAGTATTCCCTATGCATTAATGAAGGTTAATCCACTTTCCTGGATACAGAAAGTCTGCTCATACAAAGGTACCCTAAAAGATTTTTAATTCATCCATCTCTTTTTGGGTTATTAAAAAAAAATTAGTTTGTGCAAAATGTCTTTGTACCCCACTTCACTATTCTGTGTGCTCAGAGTTTCACTGATGAGTGACATTGATGGCTTCTGAGAGACCTTTAAAGAAGCCATGTTTCTTAGTATTTGAATTTATAGCAAACATTCAGATCCTATGATCAAGTCCATCTGGAGACATTGAGTATACAAGTGTTATAGTAGTTGAATATTTAGCATTTGTATTTGTTTTCTACGTTTGTAGGCTCCTAAATTTTGTGTGTAGTTTCATGAATTTGTGTAAATACACAAGAATACTTACATAACTTTATAATTGATCTTTATTCTGTTCTGCGCATGCAGCATAATTCTTGTTTTGATTTCCAGCCCGTGTAGCAGTAGTAAAATCCCGTGATATGCACTGGTCACTTTTGGCTCAGAGGGATCAGAGAGATGTCAGCCTGAGCTCCTTACGGATGTTAATAGTGGCAGATGGAGCCAATCCATGTGAGTATGGATGCTTTTCCTGAGTGTCAGTCTTGCCAAGATTCTGTTTTGTTGTAAGCCCTGTATCAGAGCTGGTGCTTGGGGAGTTAAGAAGTTTGTTCTGTAGTAAAACACTCTGTGTGCCAGTGATGCCCCTGCCTTTTCATTGCTGTTTGCACTTCTTTGCTAGATTTACCAGTGTAAATTCATTTGTCAAAATTCATGTCTTCATTAGTGCTTTACTCTTCCATGAATTGACTTGAATTGATACCTACAAGATATAACTATAGATATAATCCACTTTGGGCCCAGTGCTAGAGGCTGATAGAATTGTGAAGGTATGTCAGAAATGTTTGATATTTAAGTGCTGTGACCTCTATAAGAAACAATCAGATAGGAGTTGTATAAGGAGTTGACATAACGTTACCTGCAGTGACAAAGTGCTTTTGAGTGCTGCCAGGGGAGGAGTATGCAGTTGGGAATTTCATTCAGTGTAGTTGTTAGTCACTAGGAGTTCTTTTTCCAAATCTTCTCTCTTACAATAACCTGCAAAGCCTTTCAGACAGTTTGAAAGAATATTTGGCTTCTACATGAATGCTACAGTATTCATATAACTAAGCTGAGAGTGAGCACAAGCTTTGAATTCCTGCAGCTCAGGCTTTCCTGCTCTTAGAAAAATGTTTCTAATTTTGTGATGGTTCTTTCTAGGGTCAATATCTTCCTGTGATGCATTCCTGAATGTATTTCAGTCCAGAGGTTTAAGACCAGAAGTAATCTGTCCCTGTGCTAGTTCTTCAGAGGCACTAACTGTTGCTATTCGCAGGTAATTCCCTTTTCTGAGAAATGAGCTGATGCTTTTCTTGATTATTGATGTGTGTCATAGAATCAAAGAATGCTTTGTCTTGGAAGGAGTTCAAATCCCTTGCTATGGGCAGGGATGCCTTCCACTACATCAGATTGCTCCAGGCCCCATCCAACCTGGCCCTAAACCCTTCCAGGGATGGGGAATCTCATGTTAAGATGATAGTCAGAAAATACTATGGCCCGATAAAGATGCCCAAAGACCTAGGCAGAGGAAATAGGAAGCTCACAGGTGTATACTTCACTGATGAATGGGTGATTTTTGTTTGGTTTCTTTAAAAAGCTTAGTATTTTCTAAGACTAGTCAGGCAGAAGGTGTTTATTTCATGCTTTGGGAAAGTGAGGTCTCATCCTTACTGAGCTTGCTGGAGGGCCTTTTAAAATGCCTCTGAAACAAGACTCACTTATTTGGGAGGAAGAAGAGGGTGAATCCTCAATCAATTGCTTATGTACGATGATTTGTGAACAGGGGCATAAAATAAAAAAAAAATTAACTGGTCAGAAAAATAACATTGGACTTCTGGAGATAGCAAGGGATGCTCTGAGAAAAGGAAATTATTTAATTATTAATAGACGTATTTATGGGATATGCTGGGATATTTTTTGATAGCAGTTCTGATCAGAATGTGCTTTTTCAGCAAGTCAACTTCAAGAAAACTTGAAACAAAAAACTTGGAAATTTTGGAGAGTTTTGTTTTAGCTCTTTCTGAATTTAGTTACTGTGTAAGTCTTGAACTCTTGTTTGTTCAAAGTGAGAAGCCATTCTTTTTCTTAACCTTACCAAGCCTGAGAAAGCCTCCCAATGTTTTTACTGACCCTATCACCAGTACTGGTCTGTTGATTCATATCTAGCTGGACTTTCTGTCTTCCAGACCTTCTGAACTGGGTGGCCCCCCTCCAGGAAAAGCAGTGTTATCCATGAATTGTCTGAGTTTCGGCGTGATCAGAGTGGACACAGAGGAGAAGCTGTCAGTGTTGACTGTGCAGGATGTTGGGCAGATCATGCCTGGAGGTAGGAGAGCATTTTGTGTAGGTTTCAGCATATTCCACATAAATTATCTTTACTATTACACTTGTGTGCATGGAATAAATAAATTTTAAATACCTTTGAGGTAGTATGAGTTACATTTTGACACATTACCTAAACACATGATGGATTAGAGTGTCATGCACAATAAATCTGAATGACCATAGATTTTGGTATGGAAAAATGCTTTTGGCTTGTTGCAGAATTGTTTTTGGAATGGAGTGGAGTAGGATAAAATAGAATACTTCAGTTGAAAGGGACCTCATTTTAAAACCTGCAAAGGTGATGGAAACTGTTTTCTCTGTCCATGGAGAACAAGAAAGTGATCAGGAGTAACCTGGATTAACCTATTTCCTATTGACATCTGTTTGCAACACTGGGTATTGTTAGTCAGTTAATTGAAGCAAAGGGACTTTGTCTCATCCTTGCTGTTCTCATTTGAGACCCAGCTGTATTTGGAGAGGAGAGCACTCTGAAGAAAGCTTGTAAAGGTAGGATGCCAGACCAGACCTAAGACTGTGAATGCTGCAATGAAGGACTGGACATTTGGTGCTGTCTACTCCAGCTTTTAGGCTGGCAGTGTAACATTCCATGGCACTGTCTGTAGTACTAGCTTCAGGCCCTGTCCTGTCCTGCTCTGGTGTGCTTGGAGAGGAGGAAATAAAGATTTTTTGAACTCTCCTCACCCCTCAGGTTTATTATGTAGTTACCAAAGAACAGGATTGATTCTGGTCATGCCCTTGGCACCTTTGTCTTTGCTATTCTTGGCTTCCTTATGAACTTCCTGCCTTGCAGAGCTGTGGTTCTAAAGCCCTGCTGTCTGTAGGGCATTTACTCAAGGTAAAGTGGAGACTCAACTTGTGTGATTTCAGCAGCAACCTCTTCTCAGTACACCAAAACCCCTGATACAAATAAGAGGAGGTAGCCAGCTTCCAGCTCTGCTGATGGAAATTTCAGCCATTGTGTGCAAGTCTCATTGGTCTTGTTTAATTTTCCTTATTATCCCCAAAAGCCCTTTTCCATCCCTGAAGTCAGTGGTTCAGTTGTTGGTTTTGAACTTAAATTCAGTAGGGCTTCCTTCTGCTGAAGACTGAGCAGAAGCTCTACACTTCATACCGAAATGAAGCAGAGAAGTCACTTGGTTGTTGTGTACCTTTCAAGTTTTTGTTTCGTATTAAGACCATTTGAAGTATTTTTGAAAGTCCATAATAAATTCCAAGAAAGGCAGCTGTAACTTCAGCCTCTCAGTTGGACTTGATCTTAAAGGTTTTTTCCAACCTAATCAGTTCTCTGATTCTGGGACTGTCATCAGTGTCTCAAAAAAATAGTGATTTTTCTGCTTCGACTAGAATACAGATGGCATATACTGCTGCTGCTGTCTGTTTGGGGTGTCCACACTACTGCTGTTCCCCTGAAACCTCACTGAAATTCATCTGTGCCCCCAGTGTTTTCCTTAGATTTTAGGTTAGACACAGGGACATGAAGGGAGCAAGTTTGCATGCCCTTCAGGTAGTCATGAATCTTTTGGTGAACTGACTGAGCTTAAACTCATTGTTGCTGCCATTCAAAAAAGTGGTATTAGATGCAGGATCCATTGAAATCTTTCTTTGGATCAGTTTATCTCGTGTGGCTCCACCTTTATGGCCTCCCTGCTACCAAAACCCAGGCCATGCAAAACCAACACAGGGATGCTCCTGGCTTTGCTGTAGGCTTGCTTTCACAGCAAAGCATGCTTGACTACACTAAGGCCCAAAACTGCCTGCAGCTACTCTTCATATTCAATTGTTGGAGCTGTACATCCCCTGGGCTAATTTTCCACAGAGCATCTGCTCAGTGGCAGGTTCAAGTCTGCCTTAGGATGTTGGAAAAGTTCCCTGTATGCTTATGGCTAAGTAATTTCACCTTATTATGAGTTGTCGAAAAATACATCTCTGTCCTTGTAAAATGCCTGATTGAGCAGTCAGAGGGATCTGTGAAAAAACCCTTCTCCATTGTCAAAATTCCTTGGAGCATTGTCTGGCAAATCTAGGGGCCCCTTCTGGATTAAGGCATGCACTGATAACACTACCATAATTTTCTACATGAGTGAAGTGTCAAGTGACTTGTCTGGTTGTGTGAGGGGAGAACAATTCAATGCATACTATTAAGCGCCTCAGAGTGATATAACTTGTAATTGGTTGCTGTTGCTATTTGAAAATACAGTAGTAAGTGGTAAAACTACTTGTAGGTTAAACAGAATTTGGGCAGCATAATTCATAACTCCTTTAAAACTCTTGACTAGCATTGAGCTATCAGAATCTGGGGCAGATTTGCTTCAATTTATCCACATGTTAAGAATTCCAGCTGAAGTTTTTCTGTATTTTCCTTAAGTCAGTATATATATGATAGATTTTATTATAAAGGATAATTGATAACTTTTGTCTCTTAAAAAATCCTCTGGAGTACGAAGGAAGTCAAAAGATGAGGAGCTACACGACTTACAGGAGTGTGCTAAATGAAAAAAAAAATAATTACTTAAGTAATTGAATGACTTAGTTTCAAATGAGTCTGCGTGTACATTCTAACAGTGGAGATGCTTGTGCCTTACTTGGTAAGATTCATGCTTTTCCCTGTGTACTATTCATGGAGGGTGTGCCCTTGTCCATTCTGGCTTGGTGTTTGGCATACAGGAGAGAGCATACCACCACCTGTTCATGGCCCCTCTGCTGACTGTGAGTCTTGCTCTTGATCTGTTTCTGGTTTTGTATTTCTTTCTGAAGGCTTTGTTCCAGATTCTGATCCCCACTAAACATGGGAGTCTGCCCTAGCCTTTCAAATACTTTGTGACGTAGGAGCTCACATTCCTGAATTTCATTTGGAAATGGTCAAGCCAAATGGTTTTGATCTCGTTACCTCTGAAGATCTCTGGCATGCTTTATTCAGGATCTACCTGGTTAAAAGGTCACAGATAAAATGTCTGCTCGCACCCTCCTTTCCTTCAGATCTTGCTTTTTTTTCTGAGATGCTGAGCCCACCTGCTCAGGGGATCTTACTCAACAGAGCCATCAGCACCAGGGTCATGTGTCACTGCTGTTTAACCCATAGGCCATTCTTGATGCCACAGTCCTTTCATGTTCATTATCTACCATGAATGCCCATCACAAGGGCACATCACACTCAAGGGAAGTACCAGCATGCACAGAGACATCTTCCCCTCAAAGATAGCATGGGAATTCTTAAGAGAAAATCTAGTATGCATTCCAGTGGAATTTGTCCTGGAGGAATGATGTTTGTCACCTTGGGCTATTTTGCATAGTTTATTTCTGGGACTGGCATTGCTAAATTTGGCTTCTCACAATATTCAGTTCATTTTTTCCATATTGGACTGTTAAAGATGGTAGAGTGAATGCCAAACCTCTTTTCTTCTGCCCATCCTCAGCCTCCAACTTTCACGTCAACTGGAATGTGATTGCTGTGTTATCTGTCATCTTGGAAACATATTATACCTTAACTTTGAGCCTGGATATGTTGTGTAGTGGATTATGTTAACTGCAGTTCAGTTTGTCTCCCTTCTATTTCCCAGCTAATCCTTTCCATTCTTTACTGGGACCCTTCTCATGTTCTTTTTTTGACAAGACTTAACACTCTTGAATCCGAAAGTTCTAAATCCCTATTGCCTCTAATCATACAAAGGCTGGTTCCTAGAAACAGGGCTGCTGCTATAGCTGCTTTCTTACATTTAAGCAGAAGACTTCAGTTTGGCACCAAATCTTGGGCTTCTGCAAGAAGATCTTCTGCAATGAACAGAATCATGTTCTGGATTTCAACTGCATTCAGTATCTTTTCTAGAAGTTCAATTTCCTAAATGTTGGGATGCTCACATTGTCTGCAGCCTGTAGATGTCTTGTATTTCATTGTTTCCTCTGTCCATGTCTGAGCAAATGTTCACCTAGGTCCTGATAGTTACCACAAGGCATCTTCACAGCAGAGGGATCTGGTTCCTTTACTTCAGTGGAAGGAGTTGTTACATCTTGCTGAAGCTTTCAGTTTTTTTCCTTAGATTGTGGGTTAACAGCACCTCTTTTCCACTCAGCCCTTAGAATTTATCATATTCATCAGGTCTGTGGTCCTCGGGGCTTCAGTCTGTCACTCAGTGGCACAACAGCCACTGCAGAACAACTTCTCTTGGAGACCTGTGTCAGTGTGCATTTCGGATGTTTTCTTCCAATTTAAATGTTCTACTTTGGATGCTCATGATCACCTCTAGAGTCTAGATTTATTTTCATCCACACCTAGGAAGTTGGCTTGCTTTATGCCTATTGCCCTTTCAAGAAGAGCAGGAAGATATTCAGGTCTGCATTTGATATCCCCATATGCTGTTTTTCTCAGGGATGAGGTTTCTCTGGAAACCCTGGAAATACCTTCAACAGTGATTCTAGAGGAATTTTATCCTGGCATTGTAGTATTTTTCCTAAGGCTTCATGCTTCTAGAGGAGAAGTTCTTAATGTAAGACTGTAATGCAAGGGTAGCCATTATACATGGATCCACTATGAAATGCTGGAAAGGGAACAAGAGAACACTTCCTGACCCTCATCAGTAGCTTTGGTCACAGCCTTCTGCTGTGCAGGTCCCTGGCATTCTTCTTGCATTCCTGCTGTGCTAGTCTTGAAACATCCAGAGCTGAATCCAGTCTTTGGTAGGTCGTCAGCATCTTCCTTTGCACAGCAAGGATTCTCATCTCCTGCCAGGAAACTCCTTGGCAGGTTTGACTGCTGTGAGTCACCATCTGTCAGAATGTACATGTGGACTCATTTAAAGAAAGAAAGCTTTCTTAGCTGGAGTCTGTGTTCTTCGTGACGTGCAGTCCACATGTACATTTCTGCCCCATCTGCTTTTCCTTTCTCTTTAATTCTTTTTCAGATGCAATGCTGTTGAGAGAGACTGAAATGGTGGTAGATGCACTCTCTTGTATGTCACACATGAAGCAGGAAAAGGAGAAGCAAGAGTAGAGGCTCCACAGATACTGCAGAAGGGCAGCCTTACAGTATAACCTGGCAGGACAGAACTGTGCCTGCTGTTAGAATGTACCTGTAGACTACCTGTATCATACATTGGTTACTGGTAAGTATTTTTTTTTTATTTGATCAGGGTGATAGGACTGTCTTTTGGCTTCATGGATGGAGCATCATTTAGGGACTGCAGGCTGATCCCTTGGTTTTTCCATGTTTGTGAATGCAGTGAGGGCTGTACATCTGATAATGCCCACAAACTGTGCTTTCTCCAGTTATTAACACTTCTCTTTGCATCATTATTTAGTGTTACATACAGAGTTCTGATGTTTGCTCAAGTTACTTCCTGTAGTAATAAACTATCTCATCAGTTCAATTTACCATTGAGTTTTATTGTTTTTCCTCCTAAATTGCAAAATGTGGAGTTTTGCATGACTGGTAGTTTATACTGTAGATTTTATTTCCAGACATCTAGTTCACACATATAATATCCAGAAACTGTACCAGAATTTGAGTAGCATCTCTTTACTTGGTCACCCCAGGTTATGATTGCATGGTTCCAAACAATTACTAATAACTGCTGGTTGTTCTCATATGTAATTTTTATGAAACCAAGATAATTCAGAGGTTGATCTCTTGGTAGGATGAATGATTGTCTAATCTGTTCAGACCTAGGATCTTGGCAATTGGAAGACTTCTCAAAGGTTTGAAAATGTACCCACAAATCTATTTTACCAGCAGTCCTTGGGCCATGCAGGCAGCAGAGTATGCTTTGCCTTGTTTATTCTGTATTGACCTGGGTAGGTTTATTGATTTCTTTCTTGATCTTGAGTCTTAAACTCCCTCAGTCCATGTGCCTTGGATTCAGCTGCAGCTGATGTGGAGGCTGTGAAGCGCTGTAACAAAAAAACATTGCATTTGTGAACTTAATCTTGGAGAACAGATTGCACAGGCTGTCAAGAAGCTTAAGTGATCTCTCTTACATGCTGTGTTTTTGCTGTAGCTGATGAATAATTGATACTAAAATCTTTTTCTCTCAGTGACAGAGCACCATGTGTGTCAGCTGCTGGAGCAGACTAACACTGTGATTCTGTGTTCTTCCTCCATGCAGCCAGCATGTGTGTTGTAAAGGTGGATGGGACTCCTTATCTGTGTAAAGCTGATGAGGTTGGAGAAATATGTGTGAATTCAGGAGCAACTGGGACAGCGTATTTTGGCCTCCTTGGAATCACCAAGAATGTATTTGAGGTTTGGATTTCTTTGTAATTCTTACACTTCTAGTATTTCTTCTTGCTTATTCCTTGAAGGTCCTTTTGTGTGTGTGTGTGCATTTTATTGTTTGATTTGGGCTTTTTAGTTAGTTAGGAAAAAGCCCTGGCCAGGTACACTTTGCTTCATTCATCGAATTGTAACAAGAAATTCTGCCTCTTAGAACCAAAAATACCAAGTGTCATCTGCAGTCAGTCAGCTGCTTCTGTATTCCACAGTCCAGTGTAGTGCCTGTGTGAGCATTTAAATTTATCTTAGCTCTGAATTAACACAGTGGTCTTATGTGTAGTTACCTGAAGGCATTTCAATCTGTCTGCCCCTATTTTTCCTTGCAGTGGTACCCCATTTCATGTATTCTGGCAGTAAAGGAGTGAAAGTCCTTATCAATCCAGTGAATGTCTGAATCCTTCTGTGTTCTTCCAGGCCATCCCAGTGACGGCAGCTGGCATGCCTGTATCAGACCAGCCCTTCACAAGAACGGGATTGCTTGGCTTTGTGGGTCCTGTAAGTGTGAACAAGCCCTCAGGGCTCTGCTTTGTCCTGACTCCCAACTCTAAAGCGATGCTCCTGAATTCAGCAGCACTTTGTGTCAGGGCACTGACCTCCTGTAGATCATGAGAGTATTGTTGGCTTCAATCAAGCATGTATTGCCAGGAGTGATGAGGTTTTTCTGCTCTGTTTCTAATCCTTCCTTCTTTTCAGGACTATTTGGTGTTTGTGGTGGGAAAATTGGATGGCTTGATGACAGTTAGTGGCCGCAGGCACAATGCAGATGATGTGGTAGCCACTGCATTGGCAGTTGAACCCATGAAGTTTGTCTATCGGGGAAGGTGAGTGGATTAAAAACTTCAGTACTGCTGATTGGGCTTTGTTGCTCCTTTTTTTAACCCACAGACAGTCATCAAATGACACAGCATACACAAGAGCAATGCATGTGAACTTTTTCATGTGTGTTTTTGGAAAAGTTGTCACTAGGTTGTGAGTTTGGTTGCTCCTGCTAACTTGAATGATAAATATTGACACCCTGTTTCATGCATAATGCATTTTAAATTACAAATGTAGATCTTAAAGCATCTACTTAAAATTTCTTTCAAAGCTTCTCTTAAGACACTCAAAAGAAGCTCATATGCCGGATATAAAACACTTCTGGCCCCTGAGCCTTTTGGGTGGCTGAGGGAGGGACTGTGCAGCCTGTTCAAGAGAACAAACTAACTGCTGAAGGACCCTTAAATATAGTGTGGTGTATCTCCAACCTGGGTGCTCTTCAATGGTCCATGGCTCAGTGTCCAGAGGATGATCAATGACAAGTGGAGTCTCTCAGGGTTCAGACTAGGACCAGTCCAAGCTGAGGCATTATTAATATTTTATCCTAGAAGAGGCAAGCTTAAAACGAAGGTAATTCCCCAATGGGAGTTAAATATTTTTCAGTGCAAAGCATCTGGTGATTGGTGACTTAGCATAGTTGTCTTCCAGAAGGGGCTACAAGTCTAGTGTGCATGATGGAGTTTGATAGGCAAGGTTTGCACACCCCCTACATGTATGAAACTTGCCTATCAGACATATGCTACCTGGGTGACTGCAAATCCACCTGACCCCCAGGAAAAATCAATTACAGCAAGGAACCCACGTGCTCTAAATTTTTCTGTGATTGTGTGATGATCTGGCATGACTAATGCTTGTGTGTGTGAAACAGTGCCCTGAGAGGTTGCAGCCATTCCCGTGTGATGATGGACCATGCTCTGTTCACCCTGTGTTGCATCCTATCATTCTTCTGTCCTTTGTGTTTTAGGATAGCAGTGTTTTCTGTGCCCGTTTTGCATGATGATCGGATAGTGCTTGTGGCAGAGCAACGGCCTGACGCCTCAGAGGAGGATAGTTTTCAGTGGATGAGCAGGGTTCTACAGGTAGTCAGTCTGTCCTTTTCTCTTTCCAGGTGAATAAGGCTGATGCATGAAATGAGAATAGTAGAGCTTTTTTTTTTTCCCGTAAGCAAAACCTATCAGTGTAACCACAGAGAGCTGTAATAAGATAATTTGTTCAGGATTGAGAATTAACAGAATTTTGTAAAAAGTAAGACTTTCTTTCAGAATGTTTTTTTAACTTCCTACTACTAGGATTCTCAAAGTCCTAAGGGTGATGGGTTTTGTTTGAGTTAATGCTGCATGTCTCTTCTGATTTCATACTGAGAGTTACCTCTGAAAATACTCACAAGTATAATGCCAAGTATCAGAAAAGCCCCAAAATCTTTTTATCACTAACGGCCTTATTCTAGATCTGCAGCAAGAAGTATTGAAAACTTTTTCCCTAATTATTTTACTGTATTTTCTTGGGGATGAAGGACAGGAGGAAGGGGAACTGTGGTAGATATGCATTTGCAGATTTTAGAGTTAATCAGTTCTCAGGAAGTGAAAATGGAGAAATCAATTATGGAAGACTCTGGGGACAACTGAAGGGAAGGATCCAGAGAACAATTTAAAGGAAGTTTGCTCTTAAGAGTAAGGCAGTTGGGTAATACTGGTTTCTGTCTAATTTCAGCTTTCTTATCTTTTTGAAGAGAATATCTGGTATTGGGAGAAAATATTTTTGTTTCTCTTTTTAGAAGTGTCATAGCTAAAAGAGACACTTAAGATTTAGGCAGCAAAGATGCTTCCCTCCTAAATTTTTGTGAGTTTTATGTTCTACTGCGCTTTTGTGATTGTGCCATACATGCTAGATTTGCTGTGATATAACTTTGGCTTTGAAAATCTCTGCACTTTTTGCCCACTTTTAAGAGACTTTCCTAATCCCTGATGTGCAGGTGGCATCCCCTTGATAGAGGGCACAAGCAAAGTCCTGGGTCTGCTCCTGCTCCCATTGAAGTCATGGCACAGCTTCTATGAGTTCAGTGAGTGCAGAATTGGACCCTTTATTTGCAAACTGTGGTGCAAGTAAAAATTTTAATGTTATAAACGAATTGAATTCAAATTCTTCCTCTAGCTACATCCCAGTTGGTAATGTGGAATGTTGTTTGTTTGTTTGTTTTTTATTTCTGGGAAGGCCATCGATAGCATTCATCAAGTAGGTGTGTACTGCCTTGCTTTGGTGCCAGCCAATACTCTGCCAAAGGCTCCACTTGGAGGAATTCATATTTCAGAAACGAAGCAGCGCTTTTTGGAGGGTGCTCTGCATCCTTGTAACGTCCTGATGTGTCCCCACACTTGTGTCACCAACCTGCCCAAGCCTAGGCAGAAGCAGCCAGGTGAGGAGACCAGAGTATCTGCTAGTTCTGCCAGAGCTGTGCTCTGCAGGGCACCTGCAGGCTGGATTGGTGCTTGTTGCTTAGGTTGTTTTTCCTCATTTTGCACTGTTCTTTTCAAAATGCAGATGTTGGTCCTGCCTCCATGATTGTAGGAAACCTCGTAGCTGGCAAGAGGATTGCACAAGCCTCGGGGAGAGATGTTAGCCAGCTGGAGGACAATGACCAGGCAAGAAAGGTGACACTGGGGTCCTGGTATTACTAAATATTTAAATTAGCTTATTCAGAATGAGAGAAGATCAGGTATGATACTCTGCTGGAAATAAACCTGAGGCACTTTGAGTGAATTTGAGTGTCTCTTTTTCCTTCCCTTTCAGTTCCTGTATTTAGCAGATGTTCTTCAGTGGCGAGCTCAGACAACTCCAGATCATCCACTCTTCCTTCTGTTGAATTCCAAGGTAAGATGCACTTTAGTCATACTTGGAGATTGAGACCAAAGCAAAAGATTATTTAGATTCTAAGAAATTTCTTTCTAGAAGTCTTTTCCTGAAATGCTGCAGATTATTTTAATGAATTAGACAAAAATTGCTAGTTAATAAGCAGCACAAATTTTTCCACTTCTGGAATTTTATATCATATGTTTTATTCTACATCTGGAATTTCAGTATGCATTCTGCCTAACTTAAAATGTTGCAGTAATTGCATTTCCTGCTGGAACACAACTTTCGTCATATTAATGGAAGCTATGATTGTGTCTTCATTCTTGAACACAAGGGTTAACTGTAAGTCAGAAATGGAGGATTTCCTGATTAGAAGATCTGTAGCCTAAGTAGAGAGCCCTTGGGACAGCTTTGGAGTCAAATTTTCCAGAAGCACTGTCACACCCTGCAGGGGATACTGATGCCTTGTCCTGGGCTACGCTCTGCCCTTAAAAAGGATGGCACATAGAGTGACAATAACAGCCCAGGGACAAATTGGATCTGCCTTGTGCTGTGCTATACTGCAGACAGGAGTCTTCCAGAAAGTCCTCCAGCAGTCTTTGGGAAGTGAAGGATTTGTAGGTCTCATTCAAAAGGGAAAAAGAGTTTAGGACATAGGAAAAAGAGTTTAGGAAAAGAGTTTCAGACTTTCTAGCTTTTCTTTTGAGACTGTACTTTAGCAAAAGAAATTGTTTCATTGTGGTTATTGTTAAATTGGTTTATTCTCTCAGAGTAAAGAAGATTTAGAGTGAAGTTTTCTAGTATGAAGCAGCCCTTTCCTAGGTCACTTTGTTCAGGCAAGTTTTACACTTGACACGGAGACTCTGCAAAAGGAAACACAAAACTTGGGCACAAAGAAATTACCTGTTAGTGAACACCTGTCTTAAGTATCTGGGGACTAATGAGCTACCGTGCTATATGTTGGTGTGTTCACATGTCTCCAGGAGAAACTGCAGTTCCTGTAAAGGCTTCTGCTGTCACTTGTCTCCTGTGCAGGGTACTGTAGCCAGCACTGCATCATGCATCCAGCTGCACAAGAGGGCAGAGAGAGTGGCAGTGGCGCTGATGGAGAAGGGACGGCTCAACGTTGGTGACCACGTGGCCCTGGTTTACCCTCCAGGTAAAGCAAAACCCGTAATCACAGACAACAAGAAAAGAAGTTCTGTCCATTCATTGGATTTTAATAATTTTTTGTAGCTCTTTAATGCAAAACATTTTAAATTGGGTGTGGAACAGCCTGTTGATTCGAAGAGACACTTGTAACAAATCTTTGCATCTTAGTAACATAAATAACACAACATAAATCAGTGTGTATTTGGATTTTGGTGAAAGAGTTCATCCTATTGATCTGATAAAAATGGCTTTAATTTCACAAATCCCCTTTCCAGGAGTAGACTTGATAGCAACTTTCTATGGCTGTCTGTACGCTGGCTGTGTTCCCATCACTGTCCGCCCACCTCATCCACAGAACCTTGCTACCACTCTGCCCACTGTCAAAATGATTGTAGAGGTACGTATGAGACATTCCTCCTTGTGCTTTTGGGGAGTGGGGAATGGTTGATGCAGCCTGATGAATTGCTTTGCCACGGTCAGTGGAAAATAAGCTAGAAAATTAGTATTTGGTGTGCTGTGGCTGAGACAGTATGACTTCTTCAGAGACTCATTTTAAATGGTCTTTTATTGTCGTGATTTATTTTGTTTTATTTCCAATTATTTTCTTCATCTCTTCATCTTACTTACATCTTATCTCATCTGGATGCATATGACATGACTTTGAGCATGCTCTCCCTGGTTTTATCAGTGGTCTGAATGCTTTGCCTTTTGCAGGTCAGTAAGTCTGCATGTATATTGACCACCCAAGCTATAATGAAACTGCTCAGGTCCAAGGAGGCTGCAGCAGCTGTAGATATTAAAACGTGGCCCACTATTTTGGATACAGGTACAGTAGCCAAAATGGAAATAGTTTGAAGAGGGATGTATTTATTTTGCTACGCCACAACTGCCTGATTGAGTGGATGTGTTGTGCATTGTGTTAAAATAACTGTCCTGAAACTGTAGGGAGGATCTGATGATAATGCTGTAAAGATGCATTTTTTGTCCTGTGCCTGTTTCCCAAAATAATATGGTACTCTCCTCTACTTATGTATTTTAAATAGATGATATGCCTAAAAAGAAGCTGGCTAATGTTTTCAGACCTACATCTCCAGATATGTTGGCATACTTGGACTTCAGTGTGTCTACTACTGGTATATTAGCAGGAGTAAAGGTACAGTAACAAGAGAGAATCATGTTTGATTCCTTTACATTTATAAAGAAATGTGTAAAACCCTTTTTCTAGAAAAAGGTCCCTGAGGGGTCCTGTGTTCCTCTTGCAGATGTCACACGCAGCTACAAGTGCCTTATGTCGCTCTATAAAGCTCCAGTGTGAGCTGTACCCATCCCGACAGATTGCCATCTGCCTGGACCCCTACTGTGGCTTGGGCTTTGCACTATGGTGCTTGTGCAGGTATGGCTCTGGAGCTCTGGCTCTCCTCACCTGTGCCAGCCTTCTCTAGAACCCCAGGAAATGGACATGGGTGAATCTGTCAAAGAAATACTAATTAACCTTTTTATCAGTAGTTTAGAAAACACCTTCCATGGTAAGAAAAGCCATTGAAGTCAGTTAGTTAGTTGAGTAACTTCAGGTTTGCAAGTGGAATTAATTGCAAAAATGAACTATCCTTTTGTAGTCTAGTAGCTGATAATCATCTTCTATGTGTAACTTTTGTAGCTGGTAATAGTCTTTTATGTGTAACTTAACCAGATGAAGTCTAACTTTTCTTAAAAAGACAATTGTGTCCAAATTCAAGGAAGAAAAAAAAAAAGGACTCTACTGTCTGTTTCACATTGATTGAGTAAATCCTTTTAAAATCTTTTGGGATATGTTTTGACAAGACCTTTAGGGTGTTCACTGCGAGATTAGTATGAAGTAAGAAATACTGCTAAAGGAAGCGATTAAATGTGTCTCAAAATAAGTGAGCCTTGACTTTATTCAACCAGATACTTACTCTAATGCTGCACATCTCACAAAGCTGCATTTCTTTTTGTCTTTTCAAACACACCATTAATTAATTGAATTTTCATGTTCCTATTGCTTCCTCTCCCCAGTATATATTCAGGTCACCAATCCATCCTGGTGCCTCCTCTGGAGCTGGAGAGCAACGTGTCTCTGTGGCTGTCTGCTGTCAGCCAGTACAAAGTGCGTGTCACCTTCTGCTCCTACTCTGTGATGGAGATGTGCACCAAAGGCCTTGGGACACAGACTGATGTTCTCCGGGTGAGTGGGCTTCATTTTGCCACATACAGACATAAACATACACATATCTTTCTAAAAATACTTCATTTTGGCTTGGAGAAGATGAGGTTTTAAGTGTTCCCATGAGAGCCTTCTTTATGACTTGATTTTTGGGGAGTGTTGAGACTGCTGGAAGATTCAGCTTCCATGTTTCTGATGGAGGAAAAAATAAAAAAGTCTTGTATTTTCAGTTTTAGTTGTTTGTGAAACCTATGTGCTGCTGGATGTTTTTGAGGTTTTGGGCAAAATATACAGCAAGCCTATCAACTTGTTTCTGTCTGAGACAAGTTAAAAGCCCAACACCAAACAAAAAAAAAAAAAATCCCAGACAAAACACACACCAGCAGAAGGAAAAATCCCAAAGTCCCCACCAAACACAAAAAAACCTCACCCAAAACAGCCAAAAGAAAAAGTCCCACAAAACTCATCAAGTCTCACTTACTTTCAAATATCATGAAAAGTGTTGATTTCTTAAATGGATATAATCTACCCCAGTCCTGGAGGTGTTCCAGGCCAGTGGATGAGGCTCGGAGCAGCCTGATTTAGAGGAAGGTGTCCCTGGCAATGCAGAGGGGTTGGAATAAGATGAGCTTTATAGTCTTTTCCTTCCCACTCAAAGCATATGCTGTATGATCCTTTGATTCCTAACAGCATCAGTTACACTCTAATACATCTATTTATTTTTGAGGGAAATCTCTCAACTCAGATTTAATTTCCTTAAAGAGGAGGGAGCATTCCAACAGCTGTAATAACTCAGCCGCTCAGGATTTCCACTGGGAATGTGTGGCAGCTCCTTCACAAAAAAGTGGTTGTATTGTGTGCTCCCAATAGAGACAAAAAATACTTGTCCCTCTATTCCACTGGAGCTCTCCAAAAGGAATCCTGGCCCGCAGCCAGTTGTTCCAGGTTCACACTCACGTTGAGAGGATCTGATGATGCCTGGCACACCTAAACTGTGCTGTGAGCCAGCAGGTCTCTGGTGAGCCCAACCCTGTGGCAAAATGACATTTTGAGGGTTTTTCAGCTCAGGATGCTGAGTGACTGTGTTGCAGCTACACGTTTTCTGTAGTGTTAATCCAGTTCATGTCTTACTCCTCTGCTTTTGAAGCTGTTCTGTTGCACAAATAAAACAGTTTCTTTCTAGAATTGCTGCCTCTGAAGTTACAATGTTGTTCTCTGCCCTCACCCTCCCAGATGAAGGGAGTTAACCTGTCCTGCGTGCGCACCTGTATGGTGGTGGCAGAGGAGAGACCGAGGATCACCCTCACCCAGTCTTTCTCCAAGTTATTCAAAGACCTGGGCCTCTCTGCCCGTGCAGTGAGCACCACCTTTGGGTGCAGGGTCAACGTAGCAATTTGCTTACAGGTGAGATTAAACTGCTTGTTCCTTACACAGAATCTCTGGGAACTTGGTGGAAAATCGTGTTCAGCTGAATGGATTTCTTTTTCTAATGAACTAGAGCTCCATTGCTTGCTTGCTTCATCACCAAGTTAAATTAAGCTTTTTAATAAGATGTTTAATGTGATGTTGATTATGATAATTTCACTTTTCTATATCAATTGACCAATTGATTTGCTTTTCTAATCCAGAGGATCAGTACTAAGAAACTTGTTTCCTTCCTACTATGCAGGAGAAGTATTAAATAAACACCTTCCTATTCATAAATATTACATGTTACAAGCAGTACTGTTTCAGCTTTTGTGTGGCTAGATTTTGTCTTGTTTTGTATAATGTGGAATTAAATGGAAGACAGAATTTTGCAAATAAGACCCAAGAAAATTGACACTTTTTTTTTTTAAATATCTCAAATGAGTATTAGCAACATGCAAATATTTTTATCTCACCTTGTATGAGAGCTGAACTTTACTTAAAAGTGTGAAATTAGAAGCTTTGAGAGGGAGGATATGCCCATAAAGTACTCAGCCATGCTTCACAGTCTGGAGATAATGACATGCTGTGGGCCAGAACCACCTTTGATAGTTTAATACTCAGCTGATAATAATCTTTTATGTCTAATTTAACCAGATGAAGTCTAACATTTCTTAATGAGGTATTTCTTTTCCAGTCAGGAGATTTAAAAAAATACATACTTTATTTATATATATATATATATGTGTGTGTGTGTATATATATATATATATATATATATATATATTTATATGTGTTTCAAAACTTACCTGAAAAATCAGGTATTAAGTAAGCATGGATTAGAAAATGGAAAAGCACCCTGGAGTTTGGAGAATGCTTGAGTTAGTAAGTTAAGTGCTCAGGTTTCAGATGAGGCAGTAGGTAGCTTCGTATGTAGGGAATATCTTAGTGGGCACATGGATTAAGTATGTGTAAATTTAATTTTCAATTTTATTGGTATGAAATACACTTAATAAAATAGGATTCTATGAAAATTACTACTGTACTTCTGCAAAAACTTTGTTTTTCCTTTTTTTTCTTCCTGGTGCCCACTAGATGAAGAGAAGCCGTTTTAGCCCTCAGAATATTTTACAGTGTTCTAGATTTCCTACAAGAGAGATATTTTGGGACATGAGTTACTTAAATATGTTGCCATTCACAATTGTTTCCTTAGTTTCTATGGTCTCTTTCACAATTAAAGGAGAAACAATTTTTAACAAGACCAAGCTAAATGGTTATAAAGAAATAACGTCAGAGTGATTTTATGAATCAAGAGGTGGAAAAACAGGAAGAGGATACACATAAAATCAAGATGACTGCAAATTAAGATTTTAAATTAATTGAATAAAACATTTCAGCTGCCAAGTGTGAAAGAATAGCTTTCCAAATAGCCTGTGTGAATAAAAATTTCAACAGCCAGTTTGGGATAAAGGGGTGGGAAACGGTTTTTCTTCAGAATACTGAATAGCAACATGAAAAGTACTCAAAAAAAAAAAAAAAAAAAACCCCAGAGGTGAATACAGGACTGCTGGGCAGTTAAGCTTCCCCTTCATTTTATGCCTTTTTCATCTCTCTTTTCCATTCCTGAACCCATTTTCATTGGGAAAGGTTTTCTACCCCTTTTCCCCAATTCTTCCAGAGTGATACCTCCATTAGACTTTTTTGATTGGATTTAAATAAATGTGAATGAAGGACCAAACTTTTGATACGAATTAGCAGGCAGATAGATAAATGCATGTCTTCCAACCCTGCTGAACTGGTTCACTGAGAATGTGGTTCTGAAGCAGCAGTCTTACAGAGGGAGAAGGGATTTATTATGAAGTAATGTATGGGTTGCCCTCTTTTGTTCATGATCTGAGACTTGCATGTTCCCAAAACAACTACCTAAAAGTGCCAAGTTCTTTAATAATCTGAAATGGAAATTTTCCTTTCATTCTAAAACAGTGTAAGTTTTGTTTTCTGTCTTACTGTGTGTATCTTATGTTTCCAGTGCCTCTTTGTTTGTATTTTCTTTTTTTCCCCTTTCTCTCTGTTTCCCACACTTTGATGGCCTCTGTTACTTCTGTTTGTGGTCCTGCTGTCAGCCAAACAGGCTGGGCAAGCTGGCTGAACAGGTATAGTGATGCATGTGTGCTTTTCCTGTCCTAAAGTCCATCTGGTTCTGCAGTGTTAGGGACTAGGCCCACACAGGTTTGTGCTTACATCCTTTTGCACTGGCTGTGTGGGTTTTAGAGAAGGTGCTTACTCAAATAAAATCCTAAAAGCTGAATTTTAAATTTAAAAATTTCGCAAACTTAGACTTGCCTGTACTACATACTTCACTTGTGCATTCATTGGCTAATTCCATAAAAAGCAAAGGCCCTACAGTAGTCACTGTAGAAAGGGGGGCTACTTTATTTCTTGTACATTAGGGAAGTGTTTTGTAAGCGTCAGTAAAAAAGGGAGAGAAATTTGTGAATTTATGTGGCTGTGAGAATAAAAGCAGAGTGTTGTGGCTTCTGTTGTATTTGTTTCTTTTTCCTTATTCTTAGGGAACAGCAGGACCAGATCCAACAACAGTCTATGTAGATATGAGAGCACTTCGACACGACAGGTACAGTCTGTGTTTCAGCATTAACCCTTCAATGGCTGAGGAGAACAAACATCAGCCTCATTGCATTGGTTTGTTGAAGTATCCTTGGCAGCACCCTGCCATATTATATCCCTGTGCTGTGCCATTCCAAGAAATTGGCTCTCCAACAATCCTGTGAGTAGTGGAAACAGCACAGTTAGAATCTCTCTTAGTCTTTTTTTTCTTTCCTTCATACCAAAATAACTGTTCCCTCAGCCTTCCCTGGGCTACACTGTGTCACTTAATGCCACTTAGTCTGCTTGCTCTTTACTGTTTGTAATTCCTACTGATGCTCTGCCATGACTCAGTGTGACAAGCAGAGGTGCAGGAGAATCCAGAAAAGAAGGTGAATTAAGTATGCTGGTGGGACAGCAACCTTCAGGCTTTGTTGGGAAAAGTTATTCATCTTTCCAGAGAGCAGAGTTACAGATTCTTAAACATGTTAAACATGTTATGTGGGAATGCTAATAGGGAAGTTTTGAAGACAGCTAGAAACTTGTAACTGTAAGTTGTGGATAAATGAGAGTCATCGGGTGATTCGTTGCAGCTCAGTCAGTATAGCTAAGGATGGAGCTGATGTACTAGAACATTTCGCTTCTGTTTAAGTTCTTGTCTTGGTTTGAAAGACAGGCGTCTGCAAAGGAAGATGGGAACCGCCCATGGAATGGAAAATATGACCCCCTTCCCTCCAAATTATTATAACTTTGAAATTAAGGGGCTTTCAGGCAAAGATATGAAAAAAGGCA